>JAULKM010055937.1:0-12530 GCA_032355605.1 Rubia tinctorum
TGCACTAAAAATTAACTGAGGGTTATATCTGCACTTTCCTTATTATATAGGGGTATATTTGTATAATCCCCAAAATTCAAAGCAGCTAGAGTGAGGGGAATCTTTAGAAAATATCATGCGTGTCGCTGATCAACATGCATGCGACACAACAGTACACCAGGAATACTTCCTCCTCCCAAATTAGATGGCATACTCCCTATCTCGTGGATACCAACCATTTCTGCATATTTTCTTTTTTTATTGTCTCAATCAAATTTGCACACTTTACTTATTTAAAAATTTTCATGCATCATATGACAAGAATACCCTTAAATAATTAATAATTTAATCACAAACCACACCCTTACTCTTTCACACACCCTCCTAGTTCTCTCTCTCTCAAATCTGCCTCCGCTTCACTATCAAATTTGCTCAAATCCACCGTTTCAAATCCACCGCTGCTCAAAATCAATGCGGTCGCAGGGTTCAAATTCGGTGCTGCTCAAAACGCTTTAATCGGTGTTGCTCAAGCGAGGGTTCGTCGGTGCAATCGCGACGCCTTAGGCTAGGGCGCATCGTGCAGCTCCGATTGCGCTGTGCCACTACTTGATTCGATGCAGGAGAGGGTGAGGGGTAGTGGGGTGGTGGTTAGGTGGTGGGGGTAGTGGTGAAAGATTGAAAAGGGTGGTGTGCTTGTGGTGGTGTGCTGGCGATGATGTTGGCGGTGTGCTGGCGGAGAGAGGCTGAGGAAGAAGACGGGGTGGTGGTGAGATGTGCAGATGAAAGGAAGAATACAAGGGTAAATGGACTTTTCACACATTTAAAAATTAAAACAAACATTTTCTCTCTCAGCAGGTTTAGCTGAGACAGAGGAAGTAGAAACTATTTTTACAATAAATTAATATTATTACATACGTTAATATTATAACTTATAAATCTATATAAATACTCTCTGTTCCATTTCAAGTTACACACTTTAACTTTTAACAGTTGGCTCAAAAAATGTTTGATCATCAATATCTTTTATTAAGCGTAAGTAAAACTTTTGAAAAGTTGATATTTAAAATAAATAAATAAAAATATATATTATAACGAATCTAAAAAGGTATCACTCACTAGTATTAATACTCATACTCTAATTTAATTTTATGGTTAAAGTCAAGAAGGTTTAACTAAATGAATAGTTAAATTGCAGTTTGAATTGGGTAAGAAAGAGTATATAATTAAAATTTAATAGTGTATATCGTCAAATAATAAGTGTTTAATTATTTAAGCCAGAATGAAAATGAAAAATCTGCATGATGTCACTAAGTAACCCACATCCAGTCGCGCGCGTCTAATACACTTTATCTACGTTGAATGATTTACGGGGAGTAACAGATTGACGGAATCAACAAACCTCCAAGAGACTTGGGCACTGAGTCACTGACTAAAGCAGTTTTCATTTTGTGGGAAAATCTTTCGCAGCCATACGTACACATTTCTTACACGTATGTATCATACTCCCTCTACTTGCCTAATATTGGCACCAAAGAAATGACACGTTTTTTTAAAAGTAAAAATGTGTGGAGGAAATTGTATAGGGAGAGCAAAAAGTAAATTGTGTGGATGAAAACAATCTAGTATTTACCAAAAAAGACAAGTGCTAATATAAAAAAATCATCTCAAAAAGGAAAGGATGCTAATATAAAAAAACCCGGAGGGAGTATATTCATTTCTCTTATAACTACTCCATTCAATATTCACAAAATTAAAATTTTGTGAATATTAATTATAAAATAATAGGAGAAAATGGCATGTCGATCAATTTTGTTACAGTATATTATAAAATTATTAAACATTAATGAGATAATTGTAGAAGGGCAAAGTAACTTCTGAAGCAAATAAGTTCTAGTCATGGAACGCAAAAATAGGCTGTGAACTTTCAACTGTCAATATGCTGTATAAGCATTCTATTATCGAGATAAATAATGGATTCCGGTAAGTTTGGATGGTTTGGACTGACAAAACCGATTTACTTTGGTTGCATTCGCATGATAAAAGATAACTTTTATACACCTACAACACTGCACTTTGAGCAATTGAAAATTATCGGGACAGATTTCTTACTTTTGTAAAAGATTTTAGAGTAAAGGGCTAAACTAACCCTATCTTTTGGATGAAAGTGTCAATCTAACCCTGTACTTGGATGACTTTTTAGTCAACGGCAGTTTGGCCGGAATCCAGTGAAATGATAATTTTGCCCTTGATTTTTTTAAAAAAAAAGAAAAATTCAAAAAACATGCAATGACAAATTTGCCTTTTAATTACCCTTTGTCTGAACCATTTTCCTTCGTCTGAACCATTTCACCTCTTCCTCCCTGTGTAAACCTCAAGCACATTGGTGTGACAGAGGATTAGTCGGAATTCAAATTATCGATGCCTGTGGGGCTAGGGTTCTCGACACCATCGCGTCGTTCTCAATCGGTGGGGCTAGGGTTATCGTCACCATCGCGTTGTTCTCAATCCGTGAGACGGAGGAGGAAGGCCGAGAGGGAAGAATGAGGGTCTTGAGGGTGCGATGATGGTGGGGTACGGCAGAGGGTCATAAGGGGAGGAGAAGGGTCCCGGCGGAGCGATGGTGGAGTACGGCGGGGCTGTGAACGCCGCCTTGGGGCTAGGGTTCCACATCGTTGGAGCGGTTAATTTGGTTTCAGGCAGCGGCGAGTGCTAAGGGAATTGGTGGTGGGCAATGACTGGGCAAGAATGACGGTGGCGGACACGCGCGGCTGCTATGGAGGCGCGTGAATCACACGCGCTGATCAGTCAACTTGCTTCCGCAAAGGCCTTCAAGGAAGGCCAACTTCCCAGATTTTTCTTCCTTCTGATAGTTTCTGCTCTTTAGCAATGTATTTGGGGATTCACCATTTTTTATGCAGAGTTTGGGATCGGATTGAAATCTATCTCATTCTACTGGAATTGTTTGTGATGAGTGAGGACGAACGATACTGTTATTGATGGGAAATCATATTAGGTTTCCGGAGCGGCTGAAGTTCCAGCGGCAAAGGTGAACTCCGATAAAAAAGAAGTTGGGTTGGTGGTGGCTAGTGGAGGGGGTAACATGTGGGTAGGGTTGTGGAGATGGTGGTGGTTGGCAGAGATGGTGGAGATGGTGGTGGTTGGCAGAGATGGTGGAGGAGGTGTTGGCTGGTGGTGGATAACGGAGATGGTGGTGGAGGTGGTGACAGAGGTGGTGGTGGCTAGCGGAGATGGTGGCAGATGTGGTATTTGGCGAAGGTGGTGACTGGTGGTGGCAGGGGTATAATGGGGATACAATTTTCAGCTTGTAGATCAAGGGTATTTTAGTCATTTTCTATTTCATCATTGTCAGAATTGAGATGGTCAACGCTGTAAATAGTGATTTTGGGTATATCGGCACAAATTTCTCGAAAGTTAGGGTTAGATTGACACATACAGTAATTAATTAGGATTATATTGGCACTTTCTGAGATTGCAGGGTTATATTGGTACTTTCGGACTAAACTCAGGGTTATAAATGTAAATAAGCCAAGATTTTACATATATAATGGAAATCAATCGAATTTTTAGTGGAGGGCTGTTAATTTTATTTGGTTTTTAGATTGCTTTTCTGTTGATCATGAAAGTATATATACATCAAATTGTGTGTGGCTGACATATCTCTCTAACGATTTTGTAATTTACAAAGGAGAAATGTCAATTTTGATGTTCGGTGGACTTAGTTCGACAGGCTCGGGTCCAGTATGTTGGACGCTTCCGAAGTAAACTAAAGGACCATTCTTCCATTCTTCCATTCTTCCATTCTTCATACATTTCACTATACCACGAATATTATTGCTAGAATGGTGTCTTCCATGTAAATAGGTTTATCACATACTACCACGTTCCAGCAGTAATGACATATTTATTTTTTCACGGTTTTCAATGATCATGTTTAACCGTTAATATCTCTAACTACATATACCGATTTTGCATAAAAAATTGATATTTAGAAAATATATGTTAAGATGAATTCAACAATATCACAAATGATACATTTATTATATATATTAATTTATATTTATGGTCAAAGTTTATCAAATTTGAGTTTGAAAATAGTAATTTTCCATTACTAGTGGGATGGAGGGAGTACAGTTTATTCTCCGTTGACTTACATGATAGTAGTTGTTAGTTAAAAACCCCTAAAGACTGTTTTAACAACACTGATTATTCCTGACGCATGATCAGATTGACGACCCAATCGTGGCTATGTTTAGCTGATTATTAGATTTCTAACATCTCTATGGAAGACGCCGGTCTTTCCTCTAGCTACTTTTTTTGGTAGCATAGTAGTAAGAATGGGAGTAACATTACAAATTCTTATCTTTGACTCACGTTCCCCTGTCGGTCCAATTGATTGATCTTCTGTGATTTATTTATTAGCGAGGCCGGGAGAGGGCGGGCAGACACACACTCACAAGCATTTCAACTCAAGCACAAATGAGAATTTAAGAAATGAAAAGCAGATCATAGAGAGAGTCAAGGCACAAACTGAACCTAATTTGCAATCGGCGGTGCTCAGGTGAGAGGTGCTGCCAAGTGTTAATCTTGCAATTGCTGAGGCCGCTGCCAATTGCCTCAGAGAGTTTCTAGAGAAGTTTTTGATGGTGAATCGTAAAAAATGGAATGGGAGGAAAAACCGAGTGTGGAAAGAAAGATACATATGAGAAGAGGGAGCAATGCACTTTTATTTTTGTTTTTCTAGAGAGAGAAAATGAAAGTAGAGAGGAATATGGATAATGACTAGCTGGAAAAAAAGATGAATTGTTTTTGTATTTTTGTATTTTCTAAATTATTTTCAAGCCGATCTTTTGAAATTTGTTGAAATGCCAAGTAGGATACAATACAAAATGCAAAGGTAAAAGAAACTGACATCAACGTTAACGAAAGTCTCCTTAACCACAATTAGTTTGTCAGAGTTAATTATGGTTTGATCTCCCTCCCCCCCCCTTCCCTAGGGATTTTTACCCCCCTTCTCTACTTTTAGTTTGATGATATTTTTGTCACAAATTCCCTTTAATTTTTTTGATCATTCTCTTTCTAGCAATGTCTTGAATTTTCTTCCGGAGCTCAAAAAAAGATGCTGAGCTCATTTTTTTATAAAAAATAATTGAGCGTTTATTGTTCAAAATTAATAAAGATTTTTATGAGGTAGCGGTATTTACTCAAAACTTATTTTAATAAAAAACTTGTTTTAATCCAAAAGTCACGTTAACAACACTTTAATCTCATTATTTGAGATAGACAAATTCTCGTTTAAAATCGTCTCACAATGAGACCAGGGAATTGCAAAGAATTCAACATGGGGTTTCATATTAATTTTTTTAAAGTTCAGGAATTGGTTGTGTAATTGTGATAATTTATAGTTTTTTCCTAGTATATATATTAAAATTGGACAGCTTCTTAACCAAATTTATGTTCATTTTTATTTCCGATTCTCCCGCAAGCTGAAATGTCTTATTCTCTTTCAAAATTGGAACTTTTTTCTCTCACAAAATCCAACAGCACGCAAATCTTTCAACCGTTTGATTTATTCTATTTAATTGGTTATTTCTTTGGTTTTCTTCCTCATTTGAAGTGCGCACTGATCGGATTGAAACTGTGCTTTTGCTCCGACAATTTTTGTTTTTTTCGTTTAGTTTTTGACGATCTACGACTGGACAAGTTCAGATTATGCTTTATTTGCCAAGGTAATGTAGTCGCTAGGTTTTTTGTATGCGTATTTTGGGGTTTTTAAAAATATTTTCCATTTTTTTGGGATATATGTGTTGTTTTATGCTTCGTGTAGGCTTCCTGAGTGTTTATATTGCTTCTTTTGTGTTTCTAGTCCGATTGTGTAGTTTGATGTTTCTTAACTGTGTTCGATTTGAAGTTTCTAGGATTTTTATTCTTCAATGTACTTATGTTTGAGAATTACTCTGTTTTTTGTCTTTGTTGAGTGGTTGTTAGTGTTTTTGTGTTTTATTGCTTGTATGTGATGTTATTCAACTGTTTTTGTTTGGATTTTGCACAGATTTCGTTTCTGTATTGAATGTGTTTGATATTTTAGGGTTTATTTAGGTTGTGTGTTAATTTCTGTGTATTTGTTGTTGTTTTGTAGATGTCAAAGAAGAAAGTTTCTGATGAATCACTTGATGATCTTTTTCTGGGCATTGTGAAGAACCGTGATTATCCTGATGAAGGAAGTCATGCTCCTGTCATAAAAAATCCAGAGAAACGAGCATCTTCTCAAGGTATTTATTGTTTCTCTTTTGGCAGGATATTTTTTATATTGTATTTCCATATTTAATTGTAAATTGTTGTTGTTCAGTTTTTATTATGTTGTAATTTTATGACATGATGTTTTATAGTTTTCTGTTGATGTTTCACTTATACCCTTTCTAGTGTGATTTTTCATCTATTGTGTCTTGTGTGAGTTTTCATCTATTATGTCTTTCATGCATTGTGCTTTAGGTTTTGTTTTCTATATTTCCATGTATTTGATTTGTGATTTTCTGTTTGAGCTGGTATGTTGATTTTTAAGTTTACTGAGTGATGTTTTAATTTCATGTTATGATGTATATATTCTTTTCAGTTTGACATGCTTCTTGTTGGATGGTATGATTATTTTTTAGAGGTGAATTTTATAAATTTTGTGTTTGTTGTGTCTGTTTTGGTTCATGTCTTAATTTAGGAGTGTGATGTAATTTGTGATTTGAGCTAAGGTTTTAAATGATGATATATATATATATATATTTTTCTTGTACTTGTTTGGCATTATTTTGCAGTTTTTGATGTTTTATAGCTCCGGTTTGGCTTTTAGTTTTAGTTTGATGTTATTGATGTTTTACAGTTTCAGTTTTCATAAGCTTGTAGCTTGGGCAAAATGTCTTTGTCTTATTGATGTTTTATTATTTTAGATTGATGTTCTTTGTTTTATGATTGATGTTTTATTTTGTGTTGATATGAAGATTTTTTAATCTTGTTATCCTTTTGTTGAAGTAATTTTATGCTGCATTATTTTATTTTTCTGATGCTTATATAATTGAATTTGATGTTTCAGATGAAACTGTTATTGGTGGTTGTGCTGTGAGGTAATTACACCGACTGAGGGGTGATCCTAATGTTGAATTGATATCAGGTATTTTTCTTCTTATTTACTTTTATGAATTCTCTATATTAATGTTTCATATTTTTTATTAATGCTGTTGTTCTGTTTCAAGACCCCCCTGCGAAGAGGAGACAGAATGAAAAAGCCAAGAGAAAGCTTGATTTGGTCGATGAATATGAAACTTCAAAAGGTGCTAGTGCTAATAATTCGGAGATTGTGCTGACTGAATCAGATTATGTTTCTGCTGATAAAGCTGGATTGGATGGTGTTTTTGCGAATGAAGTTACTAATCCTGAGAGTTTGTCTTTTTATTTTTTATTTACTTTTATGAATTCTATATATTAATGCTTCATATATTTTTATTAATGTTGTTGTTCTGTTTCAGGACTCTCTTCTGTAAAGAAGAGACAGAAGGAGAAAGCCAAGAGAAAGATTGATATGGTCGATGAACATGAAACTTCAGCAGGAGCTGGTGCTCACAATTTGGAGACGCCGGTGCCTGAATCGAGTTCTATTGCTGCTGATAATGTTACTAATCCTGAGAGTCCGTCTAATAGGAGGATGTTGCGCAAGTTTGTTGTTGTGAAGAAATCCAAGGTTGTTCTTGAGGGTGTCAGTGGCAAAAGTATTGACATTAAATTATTTATTTTCAATTTTTAACCTTTCAATGTTTTATTCCCATTGCTATTGGTGTTGGTAAGGGTAAAAAACATGTTATGAAAAATTATGCTGGTTTGAAGAAGCCATTAAAAAGGATGATGTTGTTGGAGGTGATCAAGAGAGTCCGCCTAAGAGGAGGATGTTGCGGAAGACTGCGGCTGTGAAGAAAACTAAGGTTGCTGCTGAGGGTGTCAGTGGCAAAGGCACTGTTTTAAATTTATGATGTGATTTTTTAACATTATGGTATGATGTTTCATATTTTGTAGTTGATCATTTATATTTCTATCATTTTTCATGATGCCGAGGTCTTATTATCTGGTTTGATATACATTTTTTTTATCTTAGTTGATGATGACAACAAGAAAGTTGATGAGAAACAAAACTTGAAATACGGTGTTAGTGAGAAATAAGCTGCTGAGAATGCTGGTGTGGATGACAACATTTTTTCTTGTAGGATTTGTTTTTTATGTAGTTTTTAATAGTTCTGCCTTTTAGATATAACTTTTTGATGTTTTACCATTATGATATGATGTTTTAATTTTTGTAGATGATGAGTTGTTCAGTACTGTTCCTGATACCCAAACACTACAAGACAATTTTGATGCAAATGCTGGAGCTGATAATGTGGATGATGTTGAAAAGAAGTCTAGAAGTGAAGCTTTAAAATATGGAGATGATGATGATGAGAGGTCTCAATCTGAGGAATCATAATCTGAAAGCGAGGAGGAGATTAATAAACCTAATGATGAACAAGATTCGAGTGGTTCTGATTATGAATCAGAACATGAGGCGGTGGTTGTGAAGAAGCCTGTCAGAAGGTTTACCAAGACGACAATGAAAGGGAAACAGGAAGGGAAAGTGGCTGTGTCTTATGATGATGCAAGGTTTATGTTATATTAAATACTGTCTTTGGTGTTTATTAGTTTCAGTGTTGTTGCTATTTTTTCATGTGACTTGATGTTTTACTTTCATTTTGGAGTTGTGTTGATGCGTTGATGCATCTTGTTGCGATGCATATTCGAATTAAAGTGGAGCTTTCTTGTGGGATTATATGAATTGGGTCATGATGTTAATTAGTATGAATAGTGTTCTTGGCACTTTTATTTCTCTCATTCTTGGTACTTAGTGAAACTGTTTTCTGTTCTCTTGCAGTCTTATCTCCTGATTTTGCATTTCTTTTACCTGGGTTGTATCTGTGGCACCTTGAATTCCTTAGTTGTTATTGATGTTTTAATTTCTGTTTGTGATACTTCATGAATTTTTCATGTTGATGTTTTTTATGTGACTTGATGTTTTACTTTCAATTATTGATGTTTTAATTTCTACATGTGATGTTTCATGAATTTTTCATGTTGATTTTTTAATGTGACTTGGTGTTTTAATTTCAGTTATTGATGATTTAAGTTCTGTATGTGATGTTTCATGAATTTTTTATTTTCCTTTTCAGTGTTGAGAAGGGGTTCATTGCCAAGTGTAGCCCTTGGAAGATTGAATAGATGTCATGCTCGCTCACTATAAACTAGGTTAAATCTGTGGGAGAGATTGGTTTTGATGGTTTGCTTCAAATAAATTCACTACCACAAAGATCCCCCTCTAGCACCATTTTTGGCACCATTTTTTGAAAAAACGGTGCTAAATTTAACACATGTATTTTTAAAAATCAGCGTTAATTTCAAAAAATCGGTGCCAAACCGATGTTAAAAATTTTAAAAATTCAATCTTTCCGCCAAAAATTTCAAAAATATTGCCAAAGAATTTAATTTTTTTGAAAAATTTCATGGGTTGGGCGCAGCTGTGCATAGCCACTCTAAGTTGAATTTTTAAAAATATTTAACACCGATTTTTAAAATCGATACCAAAACCTATGTTGAAAATTTAAAAATTCAATCTTCCCACCAATTTTTTTTTTTAAAATGGCCAAATGTTTTTAAAACTATATTTTAAAATTTAAATTAATTTCCAAAAAACTGGTGTTAATTTCAGAAGATCGGTGCCAAAACCGATGTTAAATTTTTTAAAAATTCAATCCTCCCACCAAAAATTTAAAATCAAATCGCCAAAAATTTCAAAAATTTTCCAAAAATTCCATGGGCTAGGAGCAGTCACTTTTAGCTAAACTATATTTTTTAACTTTCAAAATCGTTCATTTCTTTTGTTGACTTTAACTAATAACTAAGTTGACTAAGTTAATCAATGATTAACCTTTATTGACCCAATATATATATATATATGAATAAAAATGTTTGACATTAATTAATTAACGTTCAACCCTTAATTGATTTATATATAAATACAATTAAAAATGTTTGACTTTAACTAATTAACGGTTAACCCTTATTTGTCTTTCTACATGTAAACACTAATAACTAAGGTTACTTTAACTAATCAACGGTCACCCATTAGTTAACTTAGTTTGTATAAATAAGAATATAAATGTTTCACTTTAACTAATCAACGATCAATTCTTACTTGAATTTGTATATATAAACATTAATAACTAAGCTAAATTTAACTGATCACAGTAAACTCTTGTTTGAATTATTATATATAAATATGCATATAAATGTTTGAGTTTAACTAATCAACGCTCAACTTTATTTGACTGTCTATGTACAAATATTAATAATAAATTTGACTATAACTAATAAACCGTAAATTCTTACTTGATTTAGTATATATATATTAACACTAATAACTAAGTTGACTATAACTAATCAACGTTCAACTCTTAATTGACTTCCTATATATAAATAAACACTAAAAATCCTTACTTGACTTCTATATCCAAACACTAAAAACTAAATTGAATTTAACTAATCAACGGTCAAACCTTACTTGGCTTTTTACACATATACACTAATAACTAGGTTGACTTTCATTATTCAACGTTCAATCATTACTTGACTTTCTATATATAAACACTAATAATTAGGTTGACTTTCATTAATAAATGGTTAACCCCTTACTTGACTTTTTATATATAAACACTAATAACTAAGTTGACATTTTTTAATCAACGATCAACTCTTACTTGACATTCTACATATAAACACCAATAACCAGTTTGGATTTTACTAATCAACGATAAACTCTTGAAGATATAAAAGTCCCAAAGTTGTGTAACACATGTTAAAAGCATCCTAATATATACGTAATTAGAACATTACAAAGCGACCCAATATATAAAAAAATGATACATTTATAAGCGTTCTAATAGATATATACGAGGACGTTCAAAAACGTCCCACCTCTATAATTATTTTGAAAGTATAAATATACTTCCTCTGTTTCTCTATAAGTGACATCATAGGTTTAAGTGCTTGGATTTAGGAGAAGAAAATGAGTGGATGAAATTGAATGTAGAATGTAAAAAGTAGAATGAGTGAATGAAATTGAAGAAATCTTACAAAAATGGAAAGTGTGCCAAAATAAAATAAACAACCCAAAAAGGAAAGTGTGCCAATAATAGAGAAACAGAGGGAGTACTGTATACATACTGAAGAATCTTTCAAAAAATGGCGCGAATACTTTATAGAGTAAAGTGCTAAAATAACCCCGACTTTAAGCTGAAAGTACCAATATAACCCTACAATTTCAAAAAGTGTCAATATAACCCTTGACCATGTTGACCGTTTGGTCAACCTTTTTTACTTCCGGAATAAAGTAAAGTTACCGTTTTACCCTTATAATTAAAATAAACCCAGAAAACGTGGAAAGACTTCACTTCCCTCACCTTATTTCTCATTTTCACCTTATGTTTCCTTGTTTTTCCCCCATTCTTTGTCAGGTTCTCTTCTCGCACCAATCGCTTCTTCCCGCTTTCTTCTTTCAGCTCCAAGCACGCAAAATAAGGCATCGGTTTGGAGGACAATTCCGTTAAGTGGCCGCCACTTGTCACTGCCATCCAAGTCTTCTCGGTCGTGCGTTCTACGCCGCCGGTGGAGATTGTCGTACCTCTTAAACCCTACCCTTTAATATAAACATTCAAACCCTCAATCCCAACACTCGTCATCTACCCGCCTCCACCGACCCTCCGCCTCCACATCCAGTGTCGTCCCTCTTCTGCCCATCTTATAATTTGGGAATTTAGGATTTTACTGATTCATTTTTGTTTTGGTGCCGCTGGTGGAACGAGCGATGGAAGATTGTGCCGAATGGAAATCAGATGGAATGGCTCTGAAGAAGGCTGGCGCCAGTGGAACGAGCGATGGAACGACGACATCACATTCCGGCTCTCCTCTAAACACTGATCATGTGTTTTGCTGATTCATTTTGATTGAGGCGACTGACCACCGGTGGCTTGAAGAAGCCCCACCACTTCTGTCCCGGAACCCTCTCGACCACTCAGCTCCACCGCAATTCAGCTCAGCGAGAAGAAGGTAGATTCTTCTTTGTTTAGTATATTTTTTTGACTTGCACTGCGGCGGAATTTAGGATTTAAGATTTGGGATTCGGATTTTGTATTGCTGTTATTTCATTTCTTGAAGAAAAAAATTGATTTTTGAATGTTGATTGTATTGTTGTATTTGATTCTCAATAAGATGGGATTAGAGGATTGCTTGTGTTGTTCAGTGTTTTGTTTTGTGTGATACCTTTGAATGACTAAGTTGTGTTGTTTCTTTGATGCCATTTTCACCACCTAATTTTATGACAACAAAACTGTTGGTAATTGATTAAATCTAATTTAGCGGAATATCAATAACCATATTCAAGATCTCATGCATGTATTCAATCTGAATCTATC
>JAULKM010055967.1:0-28571 GCA_032355605.1 Rubia tinctorum
TACCTAAATCTAGCAATCTTGCAACAAAAACATAACAAAAGAGATGTTAAATGCTTCGGAAAACACATGCATTTGTCATCACATCATCCAGCCTTAGGAAGTTTGGATTTAGGAACATGGGAATTCCAAAATAGAAAAGGCTATTGATTCTCATTACCAGATTTTAGAAAGAAAAATTTTGTACGCCACACCTCACAGTTGTTAGGGAATCCACTAATGAACTCAACTGTGGGAATGACGGGTAAAGGTTGAATTCATCAAACAAGTTCTTCACCTTGCGAAGCTGATAAAGGCTATAAAACAAGTAAATGAAGAAAGGAACTTTAGCCACTTCACACACATGGTAGAATACAACAAAAATGGAAACAACCTTAGGATAGAGCTGAGATAAGGCAACCCGATATTGAGAAAGTAAGTCCAGTATATGTTCAGTTATAGGAAAAAATCGCTCAAACTTTAGATAGTCTAAGTAATAAAAGATAAATCCAAAGGGAGCATTACGAACACTTTCACAAGCCTCTTGAGCCCTAAATTCATATGAAGATAAAAAATAGATAATTATCCTAAAGATTTTCTAAGTAGTAATCAGAGAGAATATTACAAACGACTGATGAATTGGTGGAACAGTCATAATCCTCCCCGGAATTAATTCTGTCAATAGGAACTTCTTCTACGGACGGTTCAACAAATTTTGAGAAAGACATTGGACCAGGTAGAACTCCTTAGATCCAGATATAAAAAAAATCAATTAAAAGTTACGAATAAGAAAAAGGGTATATTTCGGCAAAAGACGAAGGAAAAAACACTGAGTATACCAAATAGAAAAACAGAGAAGAAGAAACCTAATTGGAAAATCCTTAGATTAGGGTTCAAAAAGAGAGCTACTACAGCAGAAATGGAACGAACGCACCAGTAAGTATCACTCTACAGAGAAGGAAGATCAGAAAGAGAAAACTTATGGTTTGATGAACACCGGCAAAATACTGGAGCAGTAAAATAGGGAGAAGAAGAAGACGAAGAATACAAATGGGTTATGCAATTAAGTTATGAAATTAAAAAGGCAGGGGAAGTTAAATTGGACAAGAAAGGTAATGATTACTGCTGCCAAAAAGCAATTCACCTTTTTAGGAATACGAAAAGCCGGTGGAATATAAGTATATACAATGCACTAAATACTGACAAAATCAAATCATTAAAATTGAAGCATTTATAAGGGGTAAGACACAATATCGTGAGAGAGAATAGCGCAACAATGCAGTAAAGAAGGAGGAGGAAATCTCGCAGAATCTCAAACTACTAATTTTGTTAAAAGGACACCGGATGAGAAGAAAATATGAATTTGAAATTCAAAATCCAAGAACGTAAAAACGAACAAAATAGTATTACTTGCTAAGAAGCAACTGATACTTCACCAAGACAATGTTAGTTATATTTAAAGCAAGCATTTTTCTATAGCTTCATGAGTTTGCAAAACAACAGTTTGAATGCATACTTCCAAAACAAAAAGTCGTCGCTATGTATCTACTAAACTTCATGGCTAGGGGGCTTATGGTGTAAACCTAGCCTATAACCTAGAGGTAGCTAGCATTTAGGCCCAGCCCAATACTCGATCGTGAAATCTAATGATCACATCATCGATGAACTGAGGAAGGCGGAGCCTTGTCTGAGATTAGGCCACGAAATGATAAAGACAGAACCACGTCCGGTGGGTTTACCACAAACCTAGATTGTAGGAACAATGATGCAACCCACGATCTCAGACACGGTAATATGGCACCATGATCATAGATGTCTATAAATCAAGAGAGATTACCACTGAAGGAGGTAAGTAAAATTAGACTAAGAAACTATAATTCTCTAAGGAGGAAAACTGACTTGATCGTGGGATCATTTACCCCGGAATCACATATGGGATATGTTTTGTAGGAAGAAGCATTCGGCGATGATTGAAAAATACCTTACCTGTTGGATTACCACATCAAGATTCCTACCCAAAAACACGAGCCATTTCATTAGAAAATATTGAAAAGCGAGGAAGGAAAAAGTTATTCCTTTTCATTTTTGATACATACACTTACCAATATAGGATATATGTTTGAAAAGATACACTAACCATTATAGGCGCACTGATTTGTTTGACATGATAGTTCACATAACTAGAGGTGGAATCAACAAAGCATCAAAAGCAATAAACTTGAGTGAGGATGTTTTTGCAGGTAAAAATATGGTCATTTTCACTCGGCATATTAATATGACACATTGATCTTTCATGATATAATCATGTATATGTAGGTTTGAACACTACACTTTGACGGGGGAGTATCACATTTTGTGAGTATATTAATGTTGGAAAAGGCCGTGAATTAGGGCTCAAACATATTTCTAATTTTGAGGCTATAATGGCATGTGAAGTGTATCTTCTTTAGAATGGTTCTTGTCCTATCTGGAGACTAATCTTGCTCACCCAAAACTTTCGAGAGACACTGTTGTTGATGTTAAATGTACATTTGCTCTACCAGTGAGAGAGAAGTCCACATTGACAAAATATCTTATGCCATTATTGGTTGCTTTGGTACATTTACTTAGTTACTGATGTGGTTGTGCATGAATTTACCTACTGTTCACAACTGGTTTGGTTGATCTAATGTTCTGCATATTTAAGTGACTTTGTGTTGGTTTGGTTACCCTATAATTTTGCATTGCACGTTTAAGCGGAAATGTTTTCATAATGGTGCCACTTAGGTTGTTTTGAATCAGTAACTTGAAACCCGCATAGTATGAAATAGGGTGGTGTGTCTTGTTGACATGCATCTGGCTGAAAATGAGTTCATCAGTTACTCTGTTGGTTCCTGTTTTTACTGTTATGTTAACCGGTCTGCTTCTTAACCCGATGAATTGATTGCTTTGGCGATAACAATTAATCCAGTTGATTATCCAGTCCACCTCGCACCACGCGGTGTTAACTAACTAGGAATAACACAATCGAATCAACCAAACCGTATGCAGCACATGTCTGCGCACAAAGTGTTCCCAAAACCAAATAATTATGTTATGCTTGATCTAATTGCCTTACAGTTTGCGCTCAAAGCTAATGAAATCCAAAGGATAAAACTAATGTCCTCCCCTATTTCCATGAACCGAAAAATGACTAAAGCTAAAAACTGGTTTCCGTATTGCGAAAAATGACTAAAGCAAAAAATGTCTTTGCCTTCCATATCGCATTGTGTACCTATACACACGCAATTACCAAAATGAAATACAATAATTTTCAAATTTTAATTCTAATAGTAGGATTATCTAATTAAGTAATAAAAACCATAATCTAATCAAATATCCAAAAATACCTCCATACATATTTCTTAAAATCTGATCAAAATCTCCAAAAAATATCTGAAAAATCAACTCCAAAATATTCTCCAAAAATGCTCCACGGGTTGCACACGTCCCAAATTTTCTGCACAGATTTCACTGTCTTCTTTTTCTGCCATAATTTCCAAATACTCCTCAAATTCCTCCCAATTCCTTCTAAGCCAACAACATGTAATCTAAGACAAAAATACACCTAAAGTGCATATTAACCCAGTAAAATTAAAATAAACCCCAAGAAATAAACAACATAATTTCTATGCATCATTTACATTCCACGGGATGGCTGGCGAGGAAAAACACAAGCACTTATTAGAGTTTCATTTGGTTTGTACAAACAGGAAGCCGCCGGAAGTCTCAAAGGAAGACTATAACTTACGGTCCTTTCGGTTCTCACTTTGAGACTCGACAAAGGACTGATTGTACTACCTCCCGCTGAGGTGTATCACTTCATGGATGGATATGAAGCGCCAGTTCTTAGAGAAGTATTTTCCTGCTTCAAAGTCTGCTGGGTTGAAAAAATTTTGTCAAACATTTCGTAGCTCCCAAACGAATCCCTTTATGAATATTGGGAACGTTTCAAGCAATTATTAGCAAGCTGCCCATATCATCCTTTCAAGGAGGGAGAACTCATGTACTATTTCTTTGAGGGCTTGTGTGATGAGAACATGTGAATGGTGAATTCCATGTGCAATGGATTGATAGAAAACAAGAGCCATAAGGACGCGATGACCCGTTTAGGGGATGAGGCTTGACCCTATGAATGAGACTATAAAGAGTTGCGAAGCTAGGCTAGATTCCATCGAGAAAGAAGTGAAGGAAATTTTTTCCATAGTGGACGAGAGAGCCGATGTGCAAGAGGAGGCCATGAAACATTTGATTGAGAGGATGTGTGACTCGAAGCTAGATGGCATCTACGACCAAATTCCCTGTGAAAACCCAGAGTTGAGGCAAAAAGATATAAGGAGAAAGCGTGAGACAAGGCACATGAGACTAGGCCCTTTAGGGTTTAACCCACCCCTTATATGCGACCTCGTTCTTGGTTCAGTCATTTTTTTGGTTTTACGGACCACTTAGGAATGTTGTTGGTACATGTCGATCAAAACTATGATTTGGACTGACATGTACATGCGATACTTAGCCAACATTGTACTTTGCATTTCATAGGCTAGTTCGTACTTAACATTTTAACTTTTAATCCAGGACTAATGGCTGGCGAAGGATCTTCTCATCGCTCATTTTTTTGGGTCTTTTACCAATCTTCATATATATATATATATATATATATTTACTAAGACAACTTCAAAATTTATAACAAGTTTTTTTTCGTACAGTTTTCTGCACAACGGAGCAACCCATAGCATGTTGTCTTAGACCTTGAATATCAAACAATGGCTCTTGATAGCCCATGTTTCCACTGCACTCTCAAGCAACAGAATTTCGAGAAAACCCCAATTTTGGTAAGGCAATCAAAATTAATATTATCTGTTGCTAATTTCTTAAACACACACATATATATATATTTCTATTGAATTTTTTTGGTGAGTTAGTTCATTCGAGGGACATTGTACCACTACTTCCGAATGATAAGACCCCCATTGTACTGAGGTGCTAAGGGACAAAATGGACCATGCTCTCATTCTTACTACTATACTACCAAAAGGGGTAGATAGTGGAGAGTACCAAGGTCGTCTAAAGAGATGTTAGGAATATCATAATCAACTACACACAGCCGTACTTGGATCGCCAATCCAATCACGTGATAGGAATAATCAATGTTGGTAAATTAGGTATTGGGGGGTTTTCGCTAACAACTACTAATATGAAATTGATCACGGGAATAAACCATAGAAACTAGAAGTTGGGGCATATTAGTGTAACATGATTAATGTCATTTTGATTCGATTTTATCACATACAAGAACTATAAACCTATTACATTATGTGTGACACGTGGTGTGGTCGACGTTCAACACTTTCTTATAAATGTCATGTTGGGTACGCATTTAATCTTCCATCAGCACCGCCTCCGTAATTAGGGGAGTGCTACAACGACCCTGCCTGTTCTGCAGATCTGAATCTCCCCCGTGTTATTACGTCATGGGCACTACACCATGAATGCTTCTCCTTAGGCCTAAAAGTGCAAAGGGGATGAAGCACCTTATTGGTGGCTATAGGGTTACAAAACTAACCCTAGTTTGCTATTTTAACTATCTCTACATGTAATCCTCCTGACTAATTCACCGGCTTACTAATGTATGGTCGATCGTAACGTTGACTCGGCAACCCACGTGCACAAACCCACACGGTTCCGGACTATTGCTACACCAAACACATCTAAGTTTCCTTCCCCGAGGGGTATCAATAATGCATCAACATGAAGTTATTCTACGGTGTGTGCTAACTAAGTGTGAAAATCATGCAATTAACAAGAATATGAAGAACAAGACAACATAATAATCACAAAACACATAGAAATAGGTAGATCTATGAAATATCACAAAACAAGTATTAATACATGAATGCAAATATAATCCCCAATTTAATTAACTAATCCTTAAGAATTCAACCAAATGTTTCATTGGATTCAATGCCTTTGGGCAAAAGCAAAATAAAGAGAAGAAAAGAAAATAACCTGGAGATAAGGGAGAGTATTTTCTCTCTCTATCCTACTCTTGAAGATGAAAAATGGGTATAAACTTAAATCATAGTTGACAAAGGTCCACATATATAGTTTTAGGGAATTGGACTTTGAAATAGGCCCACGATGGCTACAAAAACCTAGCACTCAAAATTGTGCTGCTAGTGAAAAATGGCACGGTCCGTGCATGCCACTACTAATGTGGCCTGCACGGAGCGACACAGACCGTGCAGCCTCGTGATGGCGCGGGACGCATGGACCTGCACGGGTCGTAGGCCGATGCTTTCTCTGGAACTACTAATTTGCCCGCCCTATGTCGTTTGGCGTGCATTATCGACTGGAAGGACTTTTTTCTCAGAAAGACAGTGCGGCCCATTCTATTTCTCGCACCCTGTGGGCTGGTCTTCACTTTTGGAGCATAGATAAGCGCAGATCATGTAAAATGGTCCAGCCCATGCCCATAATTAGTCGTTTGGGAGTGATTTTGGAGCATGTGTGTAGGGGCATGCACGGAAGTGAATGACCCATGTAAGGGCCTTTGTACAGCATGTACAAGCCACCTTGCAAGGACTGTACATGGTGGGTGTTATACTCGTGCACGGATCATGTCGGCTGGCCGTTTGGTTCGGCCAATTGGCACCGTCTTCCATTCTTAGCCTTCTTGAACTTTAAATCTGCCTTTCTAGGATCAATTCCATCTACTACCATTATTTGGAGTTTATGGCCTTCAATCTACTACCATCCTTGCGAATGTTCTCGAGTGTCTTCTACCATCCTTGTGGACGCCCTTCAAATATTTTCTACCACCCTTGTGGACGGCCTTCTACTAAATGATGGTGAAATATTACTCACGAAACTCGGGATTTATACAAGAAACCCAATAATGGTCATCTAAACCCTTTTTTGTGTAAACCTAACTAAAACTAGCAATCAACCAAATGAAACATGATAATAAATGTGTCAAATTTATCGGTTAACGTATGCATAAAGGTGCACATCAATCTCAACACACTTAAACCTTTACTCGTCCTTGAGTAAACAAAAATGACAAAAGATTCAAGAGAAATGTAGCATGAAAAGAAAGGTTAACCGATATAGTCAACTTATTCCAAAGCTACCCTAGTTACCCTAAAAATTGTAAGACTCTCAGAACTCTCACCCTCCCTGAAGATTCTAAAGTAGCCTATCCACCCAAAATATATAAAAGGAAGAGGGAAAAGGGCAAAGTAAAATGATAAGTGCTAAACTAGCTTACTAATCCAAATAAACCACCGAGGACAATTCAAGAGATGATGAAGAAACCGCCAAAGATGGCCAAAGTATGATGATGAAGAAACTGCCAAATATGGCCAACAAATGTTCAACTTCCGTTTATAATTTCTCATTTTTCCTGCGAGCCCTTTTGGGTTTTCATCCTAGCATTCACACGTGTTGAGCTTACTTCTCACCTTTTTTCACACAACCTCTCATTTTTTCCTAGGCTTTCCAGCCTAGTTGGGCCTAGCCTCTCATTTTTACCTAGATTCCCCTTTCTTCCCATTTTTCCTAAGTTTCCCTTTCGGGTTCCAACTTAGCCGAGTATATTTTTTTCGTTTTTAAAAAAAATCAAACAAAATTTGTAGCACAAAATTCTCCAAAAGTGTGCTTCATACTACATAAGAATTATGAAAATAAATTACACCACCAAAAAGTTCCATCCCAAATATTCTCCAACAAAAACAAACTACAAAAAGGTTCCCTCACAAGATTACACCACCAAAAGCTCTACCAACTTCCAAAAACCAAAGATAACACCGAATAAAACAAGGTAAAAGAGTCCTGAGATAAAGAACTCCAAAGTGTTTCACTACTGCCTCCCTCACACTTGAACTATGCATTGTCCCCAACGCAATAAACCAATATAGATCAGTGAAACTCACTGATGTGACCCCGAGGGGTCCTTCCTCAAGTGTCGTATCTCACGCTTTCTTCTTATTTCCTACTTTTGCATTTCTTACCTCTCGATAGGAATCACATCTAGAAAACCATTGAGCCTCGATACGTGAAATCTCTCGAGCAGTGGCTCGATAGCCTCTTCTTGGATATCCATCCTCTCATCCATAATAGCGAACTCCTTCTTCATTTATCGCTCGATAGAGTCTAATCTAGACCCCAAAATGTGCATGGTATCATTCATAGAGACAAGTTGAGTCCAAAAATCCTCCAACTGTAGTCTTACTCTGCCTACCGCTTGACCGATCTCCTACACAAGTTGGGTAGAACTCGCAAGTGGTTCACCAAAAATGCAGAATTGGTCGCGGAAATTCGTGGGTAGGTGAGTGCGACTAGGTGGAGCCCTAGATGGAGTCTCACCATCCTCCTTTTCAATGTCTATGTCAAGGTTTGATAACACTCTATAGAAGACCTTTTCAAAATGTGGATCAAGTGCTAGGAACAAATCCTTCAATATAGTGTCTTGGTTGATAGCGGTGCACTCCGGTTGTGGAAGGATCATGAAATTGTATACTATAGACCCACTATACAACCACACAAATCAATCCTTTGAGTTTTGGTTGCTACCATAGAAGCTCTCGCCAACTTATTTATGGTGTACCTCGTCACTAAACGACCTAAATTTGCCTATGCAATTGGGGAAGGAGCCGGATGACCCAAGTGTTGGCTAAGAGTCCGATCATGCCACCCATAGATATTTTTCCACCTTTCTTATTTCCTATGAAAATGATTAAATCCATGAAATCCAACACCATGTTGGGGTAAAAATTTCCCTCCGGGGTCATTGCCCAAAGAACTTGGACACCCAAACCGGGACAATGTGAAAGTTCTTCGTGACAGAATACCCCCATGGAAAATAATCGTTGGACATATCAAAATGCCTCATGGAAAACTGTGTTGCTCTTTCTAAGATGCTTCCTCTTTGTTCCTGAAAGAATTCTCAAAAAACTTCTCAAAGAAAATGGAAGGCCTTGTCGGTATATCTTCTGAACCTCATTCCCATACTTCCGCCCGAATGCTTGGCCAATGTCTCGATGTAACATAGTATACTCTTTATCATCCAAGTGAAAATTGATGATTCTCCTCTCCTCATTGTCATTTGATTGCTCCAAGGTTTCTAAAAACTCCAAAGGCTACTGTATGTAAGTCTTGGAATGCTTGTCCAAGAGACCCTTTAGGCCTATTCAGCTTAGAAAATATGTGATGGGCTCAAGTAGACCAAGAGCTCCCAAGGTCTCTTTGCAAGAAAACCTTTTCTCCATTATGGTTTGTTTTGGGCATCTCATGTACTTCCACCTCCGAGCCACCGATGCACACCATATAGCATGTGTTAGCCGATGAATTTAACACATTTATTATCATCTTTTGTTTGGTTGATTTCTATTTTTTAGACTTAATTAAAGCTAATAGACACTTTGCATTCACGGGCACCTAGCTCTTCCTCTTTGGTCTCATTAGTAGGTTGCTCATGAGTACTTTTTCATTATATTTTGTAGAAGGCCATCCGCGAGTGTGGTAATAGATATTTGAATGACATTTTGAAATGATGGTAGAAGATATTGAAGGTCATTCACAAGGATGGTATTATATTAAAGGCCACGGACTCTAAAGCGTGGTAATAGACGGAATTGAGGCCAAGAAAGGCAGATTCAAAGTTTAGGAAGGCAAAGACCAAAATTGAGAAATTATTATACAAGAGTTGCATACAGTTCAAGGAAAGATACAAGAAGAATCAGCCCTTTAGGGTGAAACCATTTGATTAGTCTTCTCGAGCACTGTAAAATTGACTATAAGAACTGTCAGATCATTCCAATGGTTCATCTGTAGTAGAAAAAATAAGTCAGTCGATCAAACCAGTCATGGCCAGCACGAGGCCAAACCTATCACAGCCTGTACCAATCCACATGGCCAGTGCCAGGGGTCTTTTGTATGGCCCGTTCCAAACAACACAAGTCATACCAAGCCCAAGCATGGACCGTGCCAAGCCCCAGCATGGACCGTGCCAAATTCGGTCGGTCGTGTGCCCTATGACTTCTTTTCATTCCAAATTAGGCTAAGTATGGCGTGGGCTGTTCCGTTTCACACAGTATACATCGTTTCAATTCACTGATACCAAGACCAGCCCATGGGGTATTTAGAATGATGTTCTCCCTGCCATAACCGATGTCCTGCGCTGGCACGAGGCAATGTGTCATTCCAAGACCAACGTCCCGCGATGGCACAAGGGTTACTCGGCTGGAACGGACCGTGCCAAATGCCACCCTCTTGCCGTTTGTGGCTGTTAGGGTTTTTTGCCTATTTTGGGCCTATTTTTAGGCCTTATTCCCTACTAATACTATATATATAGACCAATTCCATTTAGGGTTTAAGTTTGTGTTCTTATTTCCTCTTCAAAAATAGGCTAGAGAGAGAAAATAATCTTCCTTCTCTCTAGGTTCTTTTCTTTTCATTTTTTTATTTCTCTCTTTTCATAAAGACATTGAATCATATGAAATATTTGGGTTCAATGCTTAGGGATAAGTTCATTAAACTTGGGGTGGTATATGTATTCATGAATTGGTTTTGGCTTTTTGAGATTTAGATTCTCCTATCTATATTCCTACGAATATTTGTGCTTGATTTATTCTTTCATTTCTTGTGAGATTTATTATATGCCATTATTATGATGCATCCATACATGTATGGTGGTGAAATATCATGCTAGGCTTCTATCTTTGGAGTGCTAGAATTATGGAGTAGGTTCAAGAACATTGGTTAGATGAGTGCATTCTTGTTACCTCGAGAGAATATACTTGTATGTGTTAAACCATAATTCTAATTGGCTAGTTGTGTTGAGAAATCACATGTTGGGCGGTTGATTTGGAAAATCCCAACGAGGGGAAACCCTTGGCTTACTCCAATAGACAAGCATGATTTTTCGTAGCAACTAGAATTGTACTGACTTTAGAATCACAAGGTATCAATTTCTTTGCCTCTCTAGGCCTAGGGATTGAGATCCATAGTGGAGTGTCTGAGATGTAATCCCCTCACTTTCATATTTAACGGTTGCGACCTAAGCGAGGCATTGCCATTTTTAGTGGGTTTTGTTTCTCTAAGCTAGGGTGCATTGGCATTGGGAGTGAGATGACCGAGATGGTATCCCTAACTACGAAAAAGGTTAGATATGCATGTATTGGTGTCAGTACATTGTGTGACAGCCAAGGGAATTATCTGGCTATCTCCACATTATGTGATGCAGGCATAAGATAGAATTACATGTTTATATGTGAATGAATCAAGGATAAGAGCCATTTATCGATCATGTTACGTAAATACCCCCAAGTAATTGTTAGTAGTTGTTAATAAAAATCCCCCAACAACTGTTTTACCAAAATTGGCTATGCCTAACACGTGGTTAGATTGATGACCCGATCACGGTTGTGCATAGTTAATCATTAGATTCCTAACATATCTGCGGATGACCCTAGTAATTTCTACTATCTGTCATTCTTGGTAGCATAGTAGTAGGAACGGGAGCAATATTACAAATTTCTATCTTTAATCTCTAATAGTCCTCCTCTCATGTATTTAATGACTCTCTGGAGGGTACGGGTTAGCCGCACTCTCGAAAATGGAGATTAACCCTATGAACTCATCAACAACACAAGCAGGGTTAGGAGGAAGGGAAGTCGCCGGCTCTCGTCTCCCAACCTTGGCCGACTTCTTCCCTTTGTCACCCTGGGAAGTTGTTCCTTTTTCCGACCTTTTTCTTTTTGGATCCATCCTATCAGAACAAGAAAAAATAGGTAGTGCAAGAATAATAAAAGGCATGCATCAACAATCATTCAAAAAGAACACTTCTTCCTAAATAACTAAAAAAATCCAAATCATGCTATCTCAGAATAAAGGCTATATAATCAAGAAACATTCTCCCTAAACAACAAAACCATGAAAAATCATAGCATCCCATCAATAAGATTATGAAATCAAGAATCATCACCATAATCAATGAAAATCATATCATCAATGCATAAGAACACATGCTCCCCTACACTTAGTTCATGACCTGCCCCCTCCCGGCATTGCTAATAAATAACCTTTTCACGGGAGATCTACTTTTAACCAAGGGGAAGGGATCAAAGATGAAATTTGTAACGTTTCTCCCATTCTTGAATCTATACAACCAAAAGAGGTAGATAGTGTCAAGTTCCAAGGTCGTCCACAGAGATGTTAGGAATCTAATAATTAATTACACACAGCCGCAATCGGATTGTCAATCCGATCACGTGTTAGGAATAATCAATGTTTGTAAAATAGGCATTGGGGAGGGATTGCTAACAACCACTAACATGCAATTGATCACGAGAATAAAATATATAAACTATACTTGGTAAATATTTGCGTAACTTTTTTAATGTCATTTCGATCCTTGATTTCATCATATACAAGAACTACGAACCTAATCTAGTGTTTGTGACACGTGGTGTGGTCGATGGTCAACACTTCTCTATACCTGTCACATAGAGTGCGCATGTAATATTCCATTGGCACCGCCTCCGTAATTAGGGGAGTTCCATGATAACCCTGCTACAGATTTGAGTCTCCCCCTTACGATTACGTCTCGGGCATTACACCATGAATGCTTCTCGCTAGGGCTAAAAATGAAAATGAGGTGAAACACCTTATCAATGGATCTAGGGTTGCAAATATAACCCTAGTTTGCTACTTTAACTATCTCTAACGGTAACCCTTCGAACCAACTCGTCGGATTACTAGTGCATGGTTGATCATAACGTTGACTCTGCAACCCACGTGCACACACCCACACGGTTCTGTATTATCGTTACCCAAGTGCATCTAGGTTTCCTTCGCCAGGGGGTATTAATAATTGCACCAACATGAAAGTAGACTACGGTGTGTGCTAACGTAGTGTGACAATCATAAAATTAGCAATAACATGAAGAACAATCCAACGTAATAATTATAAAACATAGAAATAGGTAGATCTAAGAAATGTCACAAAACAAAGCATTAATACATGAATACAAATATAATCCCCAAGTTAATTAACTACTGCCTAAGAATTGAACCCCAAATATTTCATTGGATTTAACACTGTTGGGCAAAAGAAAAATAAAGAGAAGAAAGGATGATAACCTAGAGAGAAGGGAGAGTATTTTCTCTCCCTAACATACTCTTGAAAATAAGAAATGGGCAATAAACTCAAAACATACTAGACAAAGGTCCATATATAGTAGAATGGAATTGGGCCTTGATATAGGCCTAAAAATGGCCAAATAACCCTAGCAGCCACAATTTATGCAGCAATTGAAAATGGTATGATCCATGGAACCTCGTGCAGCATGGGCCGCACAGACTGACATGGGTCATGAAATCTCATGAAAGGCGGGGCGCAAGGATCTTCACAGGTCATAGATTGATGCATGGTCTAAAACTTCTAATTTGCGCACCTCGTGTTATTTGGTGCATCCTGTCAGCTGTAAGGACTTTTTTCTTAGAAAAATGGTGCAGCCCATGCTATTTCTCACACCCTGTAGGCTGGTCTTCATTTTGGGGACATGGAACGGTATAGACCAAGTAAAACAGATCATCATGTCCCCAAACTTATGCGTCTGGGAGCGATTTTTTACCCTTGGTGTAAAGGGCCGCGAGGACATGCACGACTTTGTAAGGGCCTTTGCACGTCTCCTGTAAACTTGCACGGCCTGTGCAAGCTACTTTGCATGGACCTGCATGGTTTGTGTTGGCTTCGTGCACGAATAATGCAAGTCGGTTGGCTAGCTAGCGGGTTCAATCGACTAGCACCGTTTTCATTTTTTGCCTTCTTGAACTTCAAATCCACATTTCCTGGCTCAATTCAATCTATTCTCATACTTTGGAATCTGTGCCCTTCAATATACTACCATCCTTGCGAATGGCCTTCAATATCTTCTAACATCCTTCTGAATGCCATTCAAATATCTTCTACCACCCTCGCGGATGGCCTTCTACAAAAAGATGATGAAAAATTACTCACGAGCAACCAACTAATAAGAGCACAAAATAAAATATAAGTTCTCCTGAAGACAAAGTGTCCATTAGTATAAATTAAGTCTACAAAAGTCGGGATTTAGACTAGAAAACCAATAATGTTCATCTAAATCCTTTGTCCTGTAAACTTAACTAAAATTAAAAATTAACCAAACAAAAAATGATAATATATGTGTTAAATGCATCGGTTAATGCATGCATAAAGGTGCACATCAATCCCCCATGCTTTAACCTTACTCTTTCTTGAGTAAACAAAAACGAGAAAATATTCAAGAGGAATGTAGCATGCAAAGAGAAGTTAACCAATGCACTCAACTTATTCCCAAGGTACCGTAGTTTCCCCCATATATTGTAAGATTCTCACAACTCTCACTCTCATGAGGATTCTAAAGTAGCCTATCCACCCAAAATACATAAAAGAAAAGGGAAAAGGGCAACGTAAAATGATAAGTGCTAAACTAGCTTACCAATCTGAAGAAACCGCCAAAGACAATCCAAGAGATACTGATGAGTAAAATGGCCAAAGATGGAGAAAATATGTTGATGAAGATACCGCCAAAGATGGCCAAAAGATGTTGAAGTTCCATTTCCAATTTCTCTCATCTTTCCTAGGGATCCTAGCATTCACACATGTTGAGATCACCTCTCACCTTTTTCCACATGACCTCTCATATTGCCTAGGTTTTCCAACCTATCCAGGCTTAACCTATCATTTTTATCTGGGTCTTTCGAGCTATCCGAGCTTTCTTTCCATTTTTGCCTAAGTTGCCCTTTCAGGTTTCCAATATGGCCGGGTATTTTTTCTTTTTTCAATTTTTAAATTTTTTTGTAGCACAAAATTCCCCAAATATGGGCTTCATACTACAAAAATATCATGAAAAACCAAAAATTACACTACCAAAAAGTTATGCCAAAATATTCCTCAACAAAAATAAAGTGATAGCACCCTAAAGATTACACCACCAAAAGCTCTACCAACTTCCCAAATCCAAATATAACACCAAAACACCAAACAAAACAATACCAAAAACATGAAGGAATTCCGAGATGAAAAACTCCTAAGTGCTTCACAACTCCCTCCCCCACACTTAAACTATTCATCGTCCCCAATGCAATGAACCAATATAGATCATAGGTGAGAGAAAGAGAAGTAATGAAACTCACTCACGTGACCCCGAAGGGTCCCGCCTCAAGTTTTGTATCTCATACCTCCTCATTCTTTCTTCATGACGCATTTCTTCTCTCTCGATAGGAATGACATCCTGAAAACCATCGAGCCTGGAAATGTGAAATCTCTTAGCAGTTTCTCGATGGCCTATTCTTGGACATCCGCCCTCTCATCCACAATAGAAAAATCCTCTTTCATTTCCCGCTCAATGGAGTCAACCTAAACCCCCAAATGTGCCTGTTATCATCTTTAGAGCTTAGACGAGTCCCAAAATCCTTCAACTGTAAGCTCATCCTGCCTACGGCATGACCAATCTCTTGCATAAGCTGGGTAGTACTAGCAACTTTGGCCGACTTCTTCCCTTTGTCACCTCGGGAAGTTGTTCCTTTTTCCGACCTATTTCTTTTTGGAGCCCTCATATTCACAACAAGAAAAATGTGGTAATCCAAGGATAACCAAAGGCATACATCAATAATCATTCAAAAAGAACACTTCATTCTGAATAGCCAAAACATTCCAAATCATGCTATCTCAACATAAAGGTTATTCAATCAAGAAACATTCTCCCTAAACAACCAACGCTTGATAGATCATAGCATCCCATCAAGAAAATCATGTAATCAAGAATCATTCTTCCTAACTCACCATAATCAATGAAGATAATATCATCAAAGCATAAGAATACATGCTCCCCCCAACACTTAGTTTAACACAAGATCATTCATATAACCAAAACAAATTCTCAAAAACACTTCAACATTTTTGAGTTTCAAGCTTTTCATCATATCACCATCATGTTAAATAAATAAAGTAAATATAAATCTCAAAGGGTTACCCGGAATTTGAAGCCAAGAGATGAAACATCCACACAAAAAGAAGCAAAAAAGCTAATTATTGAGAGAAGAGGCACAAATATTTTAGTTTACCAAGAGGAAGTGAGAGTGAGTGTTTTTGAGAGATTATAATGAGATAAATGAATTCTATGGGTGAGGAAATGCACTATGGATCATTATTTTCAGCAAAGAAGGTGATTTAGAAAGTAGGTACAAATGAGATAAGGATGGCAGTTTTGAAATTACAAGATGTGGGGACAAAAGTACCATTTTAATTAATGCATATGGGAGGTGTTTAGCTAGAAATTAATGCATGGTTTAGCTAGAAATTCAAAATTTTGAAAATCTGAATTTTTATCTCAAAATTTTCAGTCGCACGAGGCATGACAGGTGGCTAGCCTTGTGCTATGGGTTCTTGACACGAGGTTACCCTCGTGCTCAGGTTCCTTACACGAGGCATTCCTCGTGCTAAAGGGGTTCGCACAAGGCTTCCCATATATGGGATCCATCTTTCCCTAGTTCCTTCCCTTTTTCGAAAAACTTAGTCTCCCAACAAACCCTATTTCTTACACCAAAAAGCATGAGATTTGAACTCAAAATTTACCAACAAACAAGATTTTAATCCAAAGACTCTTTGTCTCACACACAAAAACAACATGCAAAGTCTATCTACGAAAATATATCAGAACAAAGCAAGAAAGACCAAGTATGTTTATTATCGTCATCACGCCCTTATTTCTTCACGCATTTTGATTAAGAAGAACCTAGCGTTGGGTCTCCAGAGTCTCCATCGGCAATTCTACCCAAGATAACATCCTTGTGAAGAGGTCTTTAAAGGTTCCATCCTTACCTTTAAGCTCTTTTTTCCAAGAAGAGTGAATATCAATTACATGCCAATGTCCAATCTTTAGCTATGTCCTTCGGTTTAGGAGGTGGTCGAGGGTGTTTTACGTGCTCACCACTCTCCACTAACCGCTGCATTTTAGTGATCATATAAAAGCAATCCAAGATAGATTAGTCAAAACTAACATCATGCAAAACACAAGTTGCATCGACATGATCATCACAATTGAAGCGCAAAGTAGGATCCCTTTCATCACTCGCATAGTCATAAAAAATCCCATCATGTAGGCTATCTCTATCACTATCATCAAGAGCTTCATCAAGGAAATCATCATTATCTATCATGATAGAGTTCTCATGTTGATCAAGTTCTTCACATAAGGTTATGCCCTTCCACACAAGAGAGGAATTGGGCGAATCATGCTTACATTTATAAATATCAAAACCCACCTTATCAATGTCATCCTTTAGGGTTAGTGTTCCAAAATAAACTTCTATCTTAGTCCTTGACGTTTTAAGAAAAGGTCTCCCCAATAAAATTGAGGGTGCACCACTATCGTGCGCTACATCAAGAACATAGAAATCTGCCAGAAACACTAAATTTCCTACCCTGACAATTATGTCCTTAACTAAACCTTAAGGGCTAGCTTAGGAGTGGTCCGCTAATTAGACAATTACCCTTGTTTCTTTAAGTTCAACTATCTCTACATTCTCATAAATCCAAGAAGGTATGACATTAATAGAGGCTCCTAGATCAATCATGGCATTTTCACCAATTTACCACCTAAAGAAATAGGAATTGAAAACATGCCAGGGTCATCACATTTCTTGGGAAAATTTCTATGATTAAGAGTAGAAACTCCCCCTATTTTCAATTTTTCTTACTTCCTAAGAGGTTTGTTCCTCTTTTTAGTGCATGCAACTTTCAAGAATTTAGCAAAAGAAGGCACATGCTCAATAAAGTCCAAAAGTGGAATGCTAATCTCAAACTTCTCGAAGACCTTACGAATATATCATCATTGGTTGCCACCTTTGCCCTTCCCCTAAGTGCATTAGGGAAAGGTGGTGGAAGATTTACCCTAGCCTCTGGTGTTAGAAGTTCCTTGATCAGTTCCTCCTTCACAACCAATTCATGTTCCTCCAAGTTGGTTTTGTTGCTCTCCACGATCAAGTCGTCCTCTTGTGATATCTCCTTCTTAGGCTCACGCACCTCCTTCCAACTCCTTAGCTTCAAAGCGCTCACATTCCTCAGATTGATCTCCGATTTTGAAGTAAGTTTGCCGGATCACCAAGGTGTCAAGTTTTATGACTTTAATTTCAAGATTCTTGATGCTTGAAAATTACCAAGTCCCAAGATCTTCAATCTCACGACTTGTGCGCTCCGCGAAGACTTTTTGATTCTTAGCCAATTTAGAGATTGCTTTCAATATCTCTTCTCGATCTGACTTGTAGAGTGAGTCATTGTTGTTGGAAGGCCCTTTTTCCCTTGGATAGGGTTGATGTGGAGCTTGTCCTCCTCAGTTGTACCCTTGCACTTGATTCTTCTCGTGCTAACAAAATTTGGGGCGATCGCGGTACCTAGGATTGAAGGTATTCGCATAGAGGTCTTATCTTTCGCCTCCTTGGTTCCCTCGGAACCCTTTTTTGTTGTTCCCTACCAAATTGTTTCATATTTCCATTGTTGAAGTATAATCCATTCACCTCCTCCAAGTCCTCCACCATTTATGGAAAAATATCAGTGTGACGATCAAGACTAAAAATGCCGCACATGTTGACTTGTTGAACTCTCTCTATCATGAATTCCTTCATCATGGAAGCAAGATCTTGGACTTTTCCTCTAGTATGGGAGAATGAGATGGTTCATCCACAGGCTTTACTCCAGATCTTGTACTAATCTTCCTCGTTCCATTAGCCATTTCTTCAAAGAGTGCTATCTTATCCCTCTGGCTTTTGTTTGCAATTGAACCGTTACACGCGGCATTCACCATTCACAGGTTATCATCACATAACCCCTACAATAAATAGTATACTAAGTCTCCCTCCTTGAACTGGTGATATGGACAGCTTGCCAATAGTCTCTTGAATCGTTCCCAATACTTGTAGAGGGATTCATTAGGGAATTGGAAGATTGTAGAGATACTTCTTCAACCCCCACAGATTTTGAACCAGGGAAGTATTTCTCTAGAAATCTATGCTTCATGTCCATCCAGGAGGTGATGTAACCGAGTGAACAATCAATTTTTAGTCGTATCTCAAATTGAGAAGGGAAATTAGTTTATATTTTAGTCATCCTCTAAGACTCCTGGCAGCTTCATGTTGTCACAAACTAGATGAAATTATGACAAATGTTTGTTTGGATCACCACCGGCCACTACATGGAATGTCGGCAAGCACTAGATCATACCACTCATGAGTTCACACATCACATTGGGTGGCAAGAGAAGGAAGATATTGCAAAGGGATTGATTCTCTAAATTTTGAGCAATTAAAATTCCTTAAAGTGTGGTTATCTTCTGCCATTTCTCCACTCTATATCTACAAAAACTGGTTCTTGTGGAACTCCCGGTCTAGGTCTCATCCTTATTTTTTGCCCACTACCTGCGTACTCCGTTAGATAATGTAAAGCTCCTAAGTTAGTGGTATAGGTGTGTACCTTAAACTGGAAAAAAAATAGTATCCAACTAAAAGAAATACTAGCAAAAAGGGTGCAAGAAAGCTCAACAACAAAATCAACAAAAAAACCAACTACTCAACTAACACGCTATGCAAGTTAACTACTGGACCTTTAAACTAACATCCCCGGAAATGGCTCAAAATTCGACATGCCCCCTCCCAGCATCGCTGATAAATAACCTTTTCACGGGAGATCAACTAAGCCGAGATGAATGGATCAAAGATAAAAGGGGTATTTGTAATTCTTCTCCCGTTCATACTACTATACTGCCAAAAGGGGTAGATAGTGGCAAGTACCGGGGTCATCCAAAGAGATGTTAGAAATCAATTAATCAACTACACACTACAGCAATCGGATCGTCAATCCGATCACGTGCTAGGAATAATTAATATTGGTAAAACAAGCATTGTGGGTTTTTTGCTAACAACTATTAACATGCAATTGATCACAAGAATAAACTATTTAAACTAGCACTTGGGAAATATTTTTGTAACATGATTAATGTCATTTCGATCCACGATTTCATCACATACAAGAACCTATTCTAGTGTTTGTGACACGTGATGTGGTCGACGGTTAACCCTTCCCCATACTTGTCATGTAGGGTGTGTATGTAATATTCCATCGGCACTACTTCCATAACTAGGGGAGTGCAACAATGACCATGCTGGTTGTGCATATCTAAATCTCCTCCATACTATTATGTCTCGAGCACTATACCACAAATGCTTCTCCCTAGTCCTAAAAAAGCAAAGGAATGAAGCACTTTATCGATGGATCTAGGGTTACAAAACTAACCCTGGTTTTATACTTTAACTATCTCTACCTGAAACCCTTCAGACCACTCTCTAACTTACTAGTGTATGGCCAATCGTAACGTTGACTCAGCAACCCACGTGCACATACCCACACGGTTCCAGACTATCGTTACCTCAAGCACATCTAGGTTTCCTTCCCCGGGGGTGTTAATAATGCATCAACATGAAAGTAGAACAGGGTGTGTGCTAGCTAAGGCTGACAATCATGCAATTAACAAGAATATGAAAAACAAGTCAACATAATAATCACAAAACACATAAAATAGGTAGATCTAAGAAATCTCACAAAACAAGCATTAATACACGAATATATTAATAATCCCCAAGTTAATTAACTACTCCCTAAGCATTGAACACAAATATTTCATTGGATTCAATTCCTTTGGACAAAAGCAAACAAAGAGAAGAAAAGAAAATAAACTAGAGAGAAGGGAGAGGATTTTCTCTCTCTAGTCTACTCTTGAAGATGAAAATGGGCATAAACTTAAATCCTACTATAAAAAGGTCCATATATATAGTAGCAGGGATTTGGGCTTTGAAATAGGCCCAAAAATGGCTAAAACCCCATAGCTGCCGCAATTTGCGCGGCCAGTGGAAAATGGCACGATCTGTGTATGGTCGTGCAAGTTTGCTCGCACGGACCGACATGAGTCATGCAGCCTCATGCTGGTACAGGCCGGAAGGGTTGACATAGGCCACGCAGCCTCGTGTCATGCAGGGCACATGGACCTGCATTGGCCGTATGATGGTGTTTACTCTAGAACTTGTGATTATCGCGCTCCGTGTCATTTTGTGCTACCCATCAGGCAGAAGAAATTTTCGCACAGAAAAATAGTGCTGCCCATGCTATTTCCCACACCTCATGGGCTGGTCCTCATTTTTGGAACTTGGAACGATACAGTCCGTGTTCGGCCGATTGGCACCGTCTTCCATTCTTGGCATTCTTGAACTTCAAATCTGCCTTTCCAAGGCTCATTTCCATCTATTACCATGCTTTGAAGTCCTTGGCCTTCAATTTACTACCTTCCTGGTGAATGGCCTTTGATATGTTCTACCATCCCTGGGAATAGCCTTCAAATTTCTTCTACCACCCTCACAGATGGCCTTCTACTTAATGATCATGAAAAAGTACTCACGAGTAACCTACTAATAAGATCACAAAGGAAAATATAGGTGCGAGTGAACACAAAGTTTCCATAAGAATCAATTAAGTCTACAAAACTTGGGATTTAGACAAGAACCCCAATAATGGTCCCCTGAACTCTTTGTCATGTAAACCTAAATAAAACTAGAAATCAACCAAATGAAACATGCTAATAAATGTGTCAAATTCATCGGTTAACGTATGCATAAAGGTGCACATCAGGGTTCTAAGAGTAAGTTCTTATTATCCTCCCTACTCCACTACTTTGTATGATGTTTTGGGGACAATGAAAAGTTTAAGTGTGAGGGAATGAGTAGCTAGGCACTTACCATTTCTAGAAAAATTTCTGTGTTCGTTGATTTTTTTATTATCCATGTAGTATGAAGCCTGCTGTGGGGCATTTTATGCTACTCAAAAAGTTGAATTTTTTTAAATGATTAAAAAATACCTAGTTAAGTAAAAATTTCAAAAGGGCAACTTAGGCAACAATAGGAAAACCTGAATAGGTTGTAAAACTTATGCAAAATTGAGAGGCCAAATGGTGTGGAAAAAGGTGAGATGTGAGCTATGATTTTTTTAAAAAATTTGTGGGAAACTAGAATGAAAACCCTAAAGGGTCCCTAGGTAAAATGAGAGAAAATGAGAGAAATTGAAATTTAATTTATGCTTTTCTTGGCTTGTCTTTTGATAGCTTATTTGGTATAGTAATATAGCTTCACGTAATCACATGACTGAACCTTGCCTTTGAATGGCATGCTGGTTTTTTAGATTGCTTTAGTTTTCTTTGGGATATGAGAGTGTGAGAGATTCGTATGTCTTGGGGCATGTTATTGTACGCTTAGATATTTACTTGTTCTTGGTTACTAGAGGATAAGTGAATCCTTGAGTGTGGATTATTTGATGAGACATCAAATGTATGTATTTCGTAAAGTATTTAACGTCTCTTTTGTAATATTTTGTATTACAGATTGCTTAATTTTGGTGAGTTTACATTACAAGGGGTTCAGATGACCGTTTGTGGTTTTCATATATAAATTCTTCATTATGTAGCTTACTTTTAATCTAATGAATTCTATGTCCCTACGAGTGTCTAGATTTATTTTTGTGAGCTTTTATTTGTAGATTGCTCGTAGGCACTTTGGAATGTGTTGAAGGCCATTCATAAGGATTGGTAGTAGATAGTAGAAGGTCATTCCCAAGGATGGTAGTAAAATGAAGGCAGTGAGCTTAAAACATGGTAATAGATGTATGCACTGAAGAAAAAGGAGTCAAGTCCTGAATAAATAAATATTGGCACGGCCCGTGTACATTTGTACCGCCCGTGCCAAGCTAAACACTGAGGACAATAAGTCCCGCTATGGGTCGCATGCTTTTGCACTGCCTGTATGCTCAGAAATTGAAAACCAAGGACTACAGTCTGCGACCCGTAAGCTTTTCTACTGCCGCGCAATGAGAAGAAAAACATGAAGGCTCCAGACGGTGGCCCACATGCTTTTACACGAGCTGCATACTTAGACCACAAGGATTATCTCCCCACTCCATGGGCCGCATGGTTTTGCATGGGTCGCAGCTCAATTTTCCGCGAGAAGGGCCTCTAGTCCGTGGCCCACGTTCTTTTGCATGGACCATGACGCTTAAATCACCTGAAGTTCTCCTCTGTCCGTAGCCTACGTGCCTTTGCATGGGTGGCGCAATCAGATTGGCTGAGGAACGTCCATTCGGTGGCATGTGTACTCTTGCACGAGCCATGTGGTGCAGGCCCTGCGCTAATGCATAACTCATCCCGATGTGACTGCTAGGGTTTCTCTTTTATTTTTGGCTATTGTAAGGCCCATTCCTGCTTAATATATAAATAGTCACTAGTCTACTAGGGTTTGAGAGGACCTTCATTGTTATTGTCATTTCTAATTTTAAAACTAAGAAAAAGTAAAGAGACCATGAGACTAACTCTTGTCTTCTCATTTATTATTCCTAGTTTATGCCTAAGGAATTGAATCTACTGATTGTATTGGGTTCAATGTTCTTAGAGTAGTTTATTACTTGGGGAATTATTTGTAATCATAACTAGATGACGATTTTTGAGTTTCTTAGATTTTCCTATTTTTATGTTCTATGAAGATTTGTGTTTGATTTATGTTTTATATTCTTGAAAGATGCATGCAATGTTTGTTCTATGATACACCTATAGTTCATATATACTATGCCATCGTGCTAGGATTGAATTGCTATCTTAGGAGTGTCGAGTTAGGGCTATTGTAGGTTCGTGAGCACCAGGGAGGTGAGTGCTTGCATGTTTGCGGAGAGTACCATTCCGATCGTTGGACTCTAACTTGATTGAATCGTTGTGTAATAGTAATTCATGTTAGGGACCATAGATGCCCTAACGGGGTATAAAGTAATATAATAAGACTATTATGTGAATATTAATTTAATTAAGAATAGAATCATTTTCCTTTTCTGTATAGATATTTTGTACCTCTATATATTGTGACGCATATCATAAATACAGTCAAAAAATTACACCATTATTTTCTACATGGTATCAGAGGCTAAAATCCTGAAACCTCAGAAATCCTAAGCCCCAAAATTTCCGCAGCCTTTTTCCACAAGTCGCTGCCGCCAGCCAGCCAGCGGCGCGTGTCTCTCACGCACCACCGTCCTCGCCACTATTTGTCGTCCGATGTCAAACCGTGACTACCGCCGCTGATTCTCCAACAACTGCTGTTGATTTTAAGTCCAACTCCCTCTCACGCGCTGCCGCCGATTTTCCATCCACCGCCGTTGTCTTGCTCCACCCACCGCCGCGTTGTTACCCATGCTGCCAATCTAATTTGATTTGCCACTGCTACTCCTGATCTGTTCTGGTCCTAAGTCTACCTCAAATTATGAATCCAAATCTACATGCGCTGCCACAGAGGTTATTGCATCTTTACTTAAGCAGTTGCAATTACAATCTAGCACTAGGCAATCCGTTAGTCAATCTATGAACTCTTCATACTACATCTATCCTTTTTACAGTCCCCGTTGGGTTATCTATTCCGTTCTTATGAAATATGGAGAAAATTACCTTGAATGAAACCATTACTAAACCTCTAGATGGTGATCCAAATGCTGAAGATTGTCTCTGAGTGAATGTTACCCTTGCTTATTGGGCCTTGCAGACTATTGACCTATCTTTACGATCTACTTTGTTTATTTGTCCACTGCTAAATAGCTGTAGGATGATCTTGTTGGACGTTTGTCTCTTGTTAGTGGTGTAAAATTCTGTAGATGCACGATGATATCATCAATTGTCAACAGAATGGTAAGACTATTGCCATTTACTTCGGAAAAATGAAGATGTTGTATGATGAATACAACTCTCTTAAGCCTCCTCGAGTTTGTTCCTATGAAACCTTAAAACCATTGTGCACATGTAATCATGGTGTTACTGCCTTCCATGACAGTGAAAAAGACATGATTTATCAATTTCTCCTTGGTTTGAATGAAGGTTATCACACCTTGCGATCCAATGTTATGACTCAAGAACCGTTGTCATGCGCATTTATCCCCTTGCATCTCAGGAGAAAAATCACAAAGCTTCCATTTGGTCTCATGAACTTTCAATTGATTCCACAACATATGTCGCTCATTGCCTACCACCTTCAGGATCTTCACCCTGGAGCTCTCACTATAGCTGAACACAAGAATCTCATTTGTACGCATTGTAATCGTAAGGGCCAAAAAAAATCTACTTGTTACAAGCTCAGAGGCTATCCAGATGTTTCACAAAGAAGAGGGACAGAGTCAACACCACTAAGAATACGGTGCCAGCTTCGCCAGTTACCACCACACTCGGGGATCTAGCCATTGTGCCATGCTGCCGTTTTCCGACACGGTGACATCACCGCTAGGGTTTGTGACAGCCGCCTACTCCGGCACCCGTGCCCGATTTAATTTTGGTTCTTCTATGTCTGACGACCAGTGGATTATGATCCTTAATTTATTTTATCAGTTCAATTATATTTCTAACCATGGGTCAGGTAAGCCTACTTTAGCTTAGATTCTTCATTTGGGAGTCTCATATCACATGACTGATGACAAAGGTTCTCTTATTGATATGAGTGTTGCTACCAATTCTTATTATATTCTACGGCCTGATAGATATGTGTCGTATGCTACACATTATGGCTCCATACATTTTGGGGATACTATTCTTACTCATGTGCTTTATATTTTCTATTTATTATCGTGCTCTAGATTGTTGTCTGCCTTAAAAAATTTAGCTTTGCATAGTGAAAATTATTTCATATTACAGAAAAACAGTACGAGAATTGTGATTAGTATGGGTGAATAGAAAGGTGGGTATAGTGGCTAATTCATATGTACCTTCTAGATTTATAGAATTTTATGCTTTGATCAAGAATCAATTTGGTCGCTTTATTCATCGTATACGTGTTAATAATGGTACAAAATTTCTACCTCTGTGATCATACTTTCCTGAATGTAGCATCATTTTTTAGACTTCCATAGTTGATACACCACATCAGAATGGTCATGTAGCGCGCAAGAATATTCATTTGTTAAATGTCACTCGTGCTTTGCATTTTCAAGATAATCTACCAAATGACTTTTGGGGAGAATGTCTTCTCACTGCTGCATTTTTTACTAACCAGATACCGATGAAGCTACTCAACGGACACACACCATTCGAGTTAGTTTATGGACATACACCAAGCTACAAGCTTTTGTGCGTCTTTGGTTGCTTGTGTTTTGCCTCTCATGTTCCAAGATTCTGTAACAAGTTTTCTCCACGAAATCGACTATGAATTTTTCTTGGGTATCCAGCTTGCCAGAAAGGTTATCGCCTTTATGATCTGGAATGATGCACCTTCTTCAATAGACATGATAATAATTTTTATAAAGACCGGTTTCCATTTATTATGCCATCTGAACCTGCTCAACCTGCACAGTCACAAAACAAACCTTGGTTTGATAATTTTTTGGCGCCAAAACAATAATTAGGACCAGTGATGTAACCACTTTTCCACTGGTACCCCATCCTATCACGACACCTCCCTTGCCACTGCTGGCTTCCTCCAAATCTCCTTTTTCCGTGTTGACCGGTCTGCCACAGCCGTTGATCGGCCAAAACAGGATGCCAGCCACGGCTGCAACTCCCTTGATGTCATCACTGATTCCAGTAATTGGTCTGCCTCAGCCTACTGTGGAATATCCACCCTGATTGCCAGGGATCTACCGACGAATTTTCTTCCATCGGCACCTCCTTCGGCCGATCAGTTACCTTCTCTCCAAAGTTCTCCCGATCATCAACCTTCTCCTTACGTGAATGACTATGTTTGCTCTATTAATCCCGCTAAACCATTTCCCTTTCCCCTTAACTGCTATGATCACTCTTGTGCCTTTACTATCCTCAAGTGCACTATATCTTTTAACTGATTATATAAATTGCAATAATTTTTCTAGTATGCATTCTAGATTTTTTGTTGCAGTAACTTCTAGTGCAGATCTTACCACTTATTCTGAGGTATCAAAGGATGCTCATTGGTTGATGAGATTAATTCTTTTGAGTGTAATGAGACTTGGAATATGGCTTCTCTTCCTCTAGATAAGACTTCAATTTGGTGTAAATGATTTTTACCGTGCCAAGTTCATATCTGATGATACCACTGAATGTCACAAAGCTCGTCTGAGGGTTCAGAATAATCATCAGATTTAGGGAACTGACTATACAGATAAGTTTGCTCCTATTGCGAAGATGAATTAAATTAGTCTATTTCTGTCTGTTTCAGTCATTCGTGATTGGGAACTTCATCATATGGGTGTCCATGGTGATCTTCATGAAGTGTTTTTATGTGCCCTCCTACTAGCTATCCTCTGCTCCCCCCAACCTTGTCTGTCGGCTTCATCATATGGGTGTCCTCGTGGATTCGAGGGACAGAACCCACGAGGATAGATCGGGGCTGAAATCCCCTCATATATTTATTTGAAAAAACCTCCAGCATAGAGACACTAGAAACAAAATACAAGTAAGAGGCATAAGAAACACTTATCATTTAAATAGATGAAAGATAGTAATTTGATTACAGGTAGAGGGAAGAATCCCAGTATACAAAAGGAAAATGGATACAACATTACAACACAACAAACATAATATTTACTAGGGGTGGAATAAGTCCTCTAGAGGAATGGAGGGGTCCCCCACAACCTCGGATTTAACAGGGGTTATGGTTGTTAGGAAATCCATCATTAGGTTTGGGGTATCCTCTTCCGGATTGTGTGTCCCCTGCTCTCGGAAGGAGCCCGGTGGTCCCCAGGGGTCTACTGTTGGAACCCTTGGTCCTTCGAGAAAGGGGAACATGTTCAGGATCCTCATCCTCCTCAACTATTTGATCGCTCTGTTGGATGATTCTCATCTAAGATTTCTCGGTGGGCCACTGCGACCCACGTCAGCCGGATAGGGCTCACCCCAAGATGGGTAGCCTGACACAATTCGGGAGGGCTTATACCTCCTGCGAAGAGGTGGCCGGTCGAAAAGATGTTTCAGAAGATGGTCCCTCTCCTAATATACTTAGCGACCCCGGCGGGAGAATACAGACCTGCTCTGGTTACGAGGACCAGAAGTACGTGGAGCCTGGTGATGTGATGCTGAACTTTTCTTCTTCCCTTTAGATTTCCTCTTCATGGGACCTCGAGAACTCAAGCCCCCCTGCTTCTGGCCCCTTATTTCCATCAACCACCCCTCGGCTTCATTGAAGGCGGTCTCATACTTAGGATGTTTCTTGAATTTCTTGTGTTTCATGATATATATGGTCTCCTGGAGATACACTTCAAGGTTGTCAATAAGGGTAGGCACCACCATTGATGTGACGATAAATTCATGTGTTTTTTGAACCATTTAACATCTCTTTTGTTATGTTTTTGTGGAAAGATTGATAGATTTAGGTAGGTTTACATCATAAGGGTTTTAGATGACCGTTTTCGGTTTTTTGTATCTAAATCCTTCATTTTGCAACCTAGTTGAGTCTAATGGATTTTTGGTCCTTACGAGCATATAGATTCC
>JAULKM010055968.1:0-12528 GCA_032355605.1 Rubia tinctorum
AATTAACTAACCAACTAACTAACTAATAATATTCAACCCAAAATCTACCTATTACAAGGCCCATGTGGCCAAATGTTCGGATAAATTTATAAATCTTGGCTTCTTTCTTCTGGGCTTTTTTATGCATTTGACCATCTTAAACATGCATTTTCATATGTATACACAAATTCATTAAAAAAAACCTGTGGGAAAAAGAGTATTGTGTATTCTTGACAAAGTCTTTTAGCCTTTCCTGAAAATCATAGTCAAATGTTTCCGGGGATATTTTTCATGCACACGATGTACTCCTTCCACGTATCCATGGTTGAAATTATAAATTTACTTCAAACACTGAATGCAATTTTGATATTCGTATCATGAAGGAAGGTAAAGTGTGCTTGATATTGATAATATTCCAAGGGATCCCAGGAAAAGGAGGAAGATGAGTGACTTTCATCCAAATGATAGAGATATTGTTAGAAGAGAATATATTCAGAAGAATCTTTGTTAACCTGAAGATCATGATTTTTCTAGAACACTTATAGGGAAGAGATCTCGGATATTTATTCCTAAATGGTTTGATACTCATAGACCATGGCTTAAGTATAGCGTGGAGAAAGATGCAGCTTTCTATTTTGTTTGTTATCTGTTTAAGAGTAATACTATGGTTGGGGCGATGCTTTTGTTGGTGATGGTTTTAGAGACACTAGTTGATAATGTTGGGGCACACAAAAACACGCATAATAAAGCATTGGAGAGATTGAAGCTTTTTAAAAAGCAAAAGGCATATGTCATGGCTGGTGTCTTAAGACATACGAGGGAATCAATGTCTGCATACCGAATAAGGTTAGAAGCTTTAACTGAAATTTTGAAGTTTCTTTTACTTCAAGGTATGCCTTTTAAAGGTCATGTTGAAAGTGAGGAATCACTAAATAAAGGTAACTTTATTGAACTCTTGAAACTTCTTGCAAAGCACAATCCTTAATATGGCAAAGTGGTTTTGAAAAGTGCCCTCGGTAACTCTCAGTTGGCTTCTCCAGTTATTCAAAGGGATATTATAAATGCTTGTGCCAAAGAGACAACTAAAGCAATTTTAGAAGAACTTAATGGTGATTTCTTTTCTATTCTTGTTGATCAATCTACTGACATATCTGATTAAGAGCAAATGACTCATTATTTTTGTGATACGCAAATAAAAATGGGGGAGTTCAAGAGAGATTTGTTTGTATTGTGGATGTTGGTGATACTACCTCTTTTGACTCTTAAAGCTGCAATTGAATCATTGGTTATGGAGCATAGTTTGCTAATATCAAGAGTACGTGGTCAGGGTTATGATGGTGCTAATAATATGTGGGGCTCAATTAGGGGTCTTCAATATTTGATCTTGAAAGAATCTCCATCTGATTATTATGTGCATTGTTTTACCCATAGACCCCAATTGGTTGTTGTTGTTGTTTCTCATAAGAATTGTAATTGTAGTTGGTTTTTTGTTGATGTGATTGGACCATTATTGTGTTTCGTGGGAGGTTCACCAAAGAGGAAAGAATTTCTTTGAGAAAGACAAGTTGAGTGTGTAGTAGAGGAATTATTTACAAGTGAAAAAGTATCAAAGACTAGTTTGAATCAAGAGTTTGTTTTGAGTAGGCCGGGTGACACTCGTTGGGGATCTCATTTTAAAATGATCGTGAATATTATTGAGTTGTATCCCACAATTCTTGAGTCACTTGATGCTATTGGATATGTTTGTGATGGTTCCGATTTGAACAAATGTGTATCACTTTTGATTTCACTTTTGATTTGAACAAATGTTCAGGCAATTTGATTTCATCTTTTTAGCGCATTTGATGATGTCTATATTTGAGATTACTAATGAATTGAATATGGCCTTATGGAAGAGAGGTCAAGATATTGCGAATGCTATAAACTTGGTTAATATGAATAAAAGAAGTTTACAAGCCTTTAGAGATGGTGTACGGGATTCTCAGGTGGAGAAAGTGACATCATTTATGAGTAAGTTTGACATTGATATTCATAACATGAAGGAACTTATGTTGGTCCTGGAAGGAGGAGTTCACGAGGTAAAAGTTCACAAGTTCCAATTCTTCACCATTTTCAAGTGAATGCTTTTATGAGTGTACTTGATTTACTCTTGTCAAAACTTGAGGATCAATTTTTAGAGATAACAAAGAAAATACTTATATGTATGTCATGTTTTCATCCTACTAATAAATTTTCATCTTTTTATAAGAGTAAATTAGTTGAACTTTCTCAATTCTATCCTGGTGATTTTTCAAGTACTGAATGAGTACAACTTGGGTATTTTCTTGATAATTTCATTACAAGTATTAGAGATGGTGAGAGATTTTGGAATTTGAAGACCCTTAGTGAGCTTTCCACTAAGCTGGTTGAGACACCTTTTCGAATGTGTACTTGCTTTTGAAGTTGGTGGTGCTTCTTCCTATGGCAACTACAACTGTTGAAAGAGCATTTTCTGCCATGTCGATTGTGAAAAATATATTGCAGAATAGTGTGGGAATGATTGTTTAGTTATCTATTCCGGGAAATATTTGTTCTTGAAAGTTTCCAAGGATAATATTGTAGCTAAATTTCAAAATATGAAAACTTGTCGTGAACAAGCTTAATAAAGTAGTTGTATGACATTATTTTTTATTGATTGTATTATTATTATTTTCTAAATATTAAGTGATGATCCACTAAATTTAAATTTCTAGATACGCTCCTGATTGTATCTCATATATTCCTAGTCTCAGAGCATCTCCAATGCAACACTTTTGTAAAAGCCACCTGACATAGCATATGGTGGGACAAGTGGAAGCATTAATATAATGTTGACACTTTTCTTTAGAAGAGGCCAAGCAGAGCTTTTATTTGGAGAATCTCATATTAATGTCATCACTTGTGTACCCAAGAAAATTTAATAGAGATTCATTAATATGCATGAGCCCAATTACAATATAGTCCATTCAAAATTTGACACATCATATCGAAGCTATCATTGTGATGAAATCATTGGAGATGAAAATTCAAGTTACGCCGTCACCAAAATTTACTTTACTACCTCATATTGAAGTTCCAATAAAAACATACCATGTGACATAAGTGACCCCCTAAAATTGACTCTTTCATTGGAGATGCTCTTATTGCGAATATTAATTGAGTCTTAACCATTTGCTAGAATCAATTACTAATATGCATTATCATGGTATGTTTGTTCGATAATTATACTTGTTAGGAATGTGAACAATAATTGGTCTTGAATGAACTTGACATATATGCTATCACTCGTTGATACTGATGTATGGATATTTTTGGATGAACTAATTTTATAATATTGATTAAATCCTTATTTAATTATTATTTTTAAAATTAGTTTTCAATAAAAATCTTTCAAACCCCACATTTGGTTACTTGATGGGTGAAATATTTTTGCTTTCTTGCTTTGATATAAACTAAATCATTCCCTTGAATTCGGCCCTTACTTGCCAACTATATTATAATTTAAGATTTGTAAGGAATCATAAATTTACTTTGACAAGGTCATAGCGACTATGAAAATAAGCATGTTAGTGATCTTCGTTGACGATTAGTTGTGGTGGTCGTGGTTGGCGGTCGGTGGTACTGGTCGACAACATTAGTGGTTGATATTTTCGGTTATCAATGCTCGGTGCCGTGGTTGGCAGTGGTACTCGGCGGTTGTGACTTCATGAGTGGTCAATGGTGGTCGACGTCGTAGGTGATGGCGGTCTTTAGTGATCGTTGTTGTTGGTGGTCGATGATGACTCTTCATTTTGGACGTTTATAACTTAAAAAGAAAAATAATATACAAAGGAGAATGAAATAATCCAAATTTTAGGGGTTTTTGGGTAATGAGCATAAGACATTAAGAGCATCTACAATGATAGTGGATTTAAGGAACACTTCTTAAGTGCAACATCATGAATTTTGATAAAAACTAGATAAAAATCAACTACCAACAATGGATCTCCTTAAATAAGCACTTCTTAAAAACTTCTTTTTTATTTAAATTATAATTAACTAAAAATACAATACAAGTCATACTAAGTGTCAATCATTGGTTGGTTGTCATTTCACAATAAAGAGGTACAAACTCCTTAATTAAGAAGATGTTTATTATTAAGGAGTAGTTGTTAAAACTCCACAATGATACTCTTTAAATAAGAAGTGCTTCTTATTAAGAAAAATGAAATTAAGAAGCAAGCATTGTGATTGCTCTAATAAAACCCATCTTAAAAATGGAGAAACATAATTTAAAAAAAAAACTCAATCAAACATTAATATTAGGGATTCAAAAGTGCTCATTCCCTTTTTCCTTCCCTACTGCCCCAACCAATCGACCTAAAAATTAGAGAAGGAAAGCATTTATGTGAACGACACTTACACATAAAATCCACACTAAAGCTATAAAAACTAAACTGAATTGAATTGAAATATATTATAAAATAGATATAAAAATATTTAAATTTAAGTTAAATTATATTAAATTAAATATTTGATAATTGAACTAGACTAAATTATACTTACTCCCTCCGTCCACACTCAAATTACACACTTACTTTTTGGACACTATTCTCGATTAAAAATTGGTCTCATGTTTGAATAGATATACAATTAATAATATTATTGTGTTCCATTTGTCCCAGTTTAACCTGCAATTTTACTATTTGAGAAGTCAACACTGTCAAACTTTGACCACGTATTTGAATAGATATAAACAATAATATTATCATATGTGATATTGTTGGATTCATCGTAATAATTAATTTCTATAAATTAACTTTTTATTTGTTGTTATTTAACGTAGTTAAACATATTAATGATCAAACATGTTTCTTGAAAGCCGCGAAAATAATTCTATCAGATTAAATTGGGACAGGGGGAGTATGAGATATAGTTGAATTATACGTAACAAAAAGCTTTTGAATATCAACTTTTTATTTGCCGTTATTATACATATTTAAATATATTAACGGTCAGACATGTTTTTAAACAACGTGATAATGATCACTGTGTAATTTAAACAGGAACGAGTGAGTAATTGAAGTGCAAATAAGATCTAAGAGTATCTCCAATGGTTTGGAGGTCTTCCTTATTTTTAGGTGTCACATGTCATATTTTGATTAGAACTTCAGAATGATGTAATCAAAAAGGAATAAATTGATGGTGTCTTTTAAATTCTCATCTCCAATGGTACCGTTGCAATTATACCTTCAGCATGACATGGATATAAACAAAATCTAAAATTAATCATGTTTACAAAATTTTCACCATGCTAACTTAATTGTATTTTCTCTTCAAGTAATTGGGGAATCCCATTTAATCTTTATTTTATTCTAAAATTTATAATTACATAAATAGGTACATAGGTACATATAAATTAGAATTATATTTGTATAATTTAAAATTTCACGTTACTATATGTAAGAAATATTTTCATATTTTACTAATTTAAATTTTCAAATATTATATATTTTTAATTAATATAATAAACTGTAATTGATATTAGTTCTCCAAAATTATTAAATTGGTATAAAATTGTGCATCTGAAGATTTAAGATTAAAGTTTGAAATGTTTTGAAAAGTAAGATGAAGATTTAACATTAAAGTTTGAAATATTTTGAATAGTAAGATGAAGAGATAGTTTTCAAGAAAAAATTTTAAAAATTTAAGAGACTGGAGAATTTAAAAAGGAAAATACTAGAATTAAATGAGTAGTCAAGGTGAAAGCCTCACTTTCACTTTCAGTAATTAGAGGGGCCTTCAGTACATTTGTCATCCACATCAAACTGATTTTAAAAAAAAAAAAATCAAACTGACCATTTTGATTGACTCTTGTATTGGAGAAAAAAATTTAACTTGAAAATTTATCAATCTAATGTGTACATTAACCTAATTAACAGCGATCAATTTGGTCCATGTGTACAATAAACTCGCCGAATTTCATATTTTGTTGTGCCAATTCTCTTCTTCTTTTTATCTGATGATGAATATGTTTTTCCTTTAGGCCCACGTGGTTGCCCAAAAATGTTCAGAAACTCAGAGGCCAATAAGTTTGTACACTGAAGTTTCGGGCTGAAATCTCGGAAGTCCATTGAGATAAGGGAGTTGTGGGGATTTAAAATGTAGATGTTCATGAACTACCCATTCTAGTTTCACAAATTTAACTACTCCCTCATCCGTTCCGGCTTAAATTGCTTGCTTGTTCTTTTAATACTATTCTCTATCAAAATTTGACCGCACACTTGAATAGATATAGGAGCACAGTTATTATTATATGTTATATTGTTAAATTCGTCGTAACAAGAAGTTTTAAATATCAATTTTATTTGTCGTTATTATAAGTAGGTGAACATATTAACGGTCAAATATATTTCTTAATTTCAGTACACTTTAAACTGGAATGGAGGGAGTATTGCGTTTCAATTCTTTCTGCACAATTTTAGGTCAAATTTAAGTTATATTTAATCATAAATTTTACTTAATATACAAACATTAGTATCATCGGTAAGATATTGTCAGATTCTTTATGCCACGCATTTTTTAAATACTTATACATGATTAGTATATATAATTAAAGTTATCAGTGGTTAAACATAATGTGAGAAAATTAATTTAAAAGTATGAAAAAAATATTGGAATGGAGGGAGTATCATTTTTCAAATAAAGTATCAAATCAAGATTCGCACATCAACATTTATAATGGTTGGAACTGAGATATAATCCAAGTATTCTTTCAAAATATTAAATAACTAGATAACACACGTGTGATGCACAAATCATAAACAAAAATGAAAATATAATATAATTTATAATTTTACTTAATAATTTTACTTAATAATTTTTTAGGCAAAATCTTGGGAAAAATGGTATTCCCATAGTATCATGGAACGACGGAGTTTAATTAGAAATAATAAAAGGTAAAAGATTTTTGTTGCAATATTAAAATTTTATTATGCAACGTGTAGTAGTTATAAATTTTATAACCCGGTTCATGCAACTTGAAAGTTTTATCTTCATTTCTTCTAATTTACACTTTAAACCTTGGTCTTTCCATTACTTATGGAAAGACCGTCTTTCAAGAGACGGACTTTTATAAATAATAAAAATATATTATAAATATTATATTGGCTCGACGATCTTTACGAACAGTATTAGTGAGCTCGAATAGTATAAAAGTTTGGCTCGAGCTCAATTGAATCTATTCGAGTCGAGTTTTGAACGAATTGTTCGCGAATTTTTTTGTTAATAGTTCAGTTAGTTTACGCCGCTACCCATGTTTTACGACTCGATTCATTTACAACCCATTTAAATGACTTTTATCCTACGGGTCATTTAGTTTTTACCCAACATGTCACTTTGTTTTTACCCAACGGGTCATTTATCAATTTACTCAATTTATTAAAATTTCAACTCGAACTTGTAAAAAAATTATAAGAAATTATCCACGGGTCACCCGTTATCCGACCCGACCCAACCCGACCAAAAATTATCCAACGGATAATCTGTTATTCAACCCAACAATTACAACTCATTTATATCCATTAACCCAACGGGTCATTATCCAATAGTCTTATCCAATAAGTGAAAATAGTACATGAATAACGGTTATCAATCGAGTGAGCCGAACCATTTGACGGTCCTATATACTAGAGCTCCCTTGTATGCGAAGGTACTGATTTTGGAGCATGTACTGTAAGTGATTTCACTGTACAACAAGATTGGACGGACGTAGATAATTCTACGCATTGAAGTGATTTTTATACACTGCCGATAAGATATTTTCAATAATTAAAATGATTGCTTTTAATCACCTAGTTTAAGGAAATGATTTTAGCGGGTTAAATGGAGATGAACCGGATCTTTAGTTGGGGAGATTTATTTGTTTTATTTTGATTGTTTTAGATGTGTTGATCAGAAGTGTAGACGAAACATTTTGCATGCGTTTCATTCGATACTTCATTGTGATCAGGGTCGTGTAATAGCATGTGCAGGGTGAGCAACCGAACAAGGCCTCCAAAGAATTGAGGACCCAATTTTTTAAACCCTTTTAATAGGGTTTTATTTAATAAATAATACATACCTCTTTTCTTTCCTTTCCCCATACGATTAAGATTACCCGACACATTTATACAATATTTACAAACTCAACTAAAATATGAAATATTTTGAAATAAAATTTAAAATATTTAACCTATAAATTATTATCATCCACAAGTTGGGAGAATCGTATAGATAGTGTTAAATTATACGATTTCAAATGGTAGTCCCGTGTCAATATTATATGTGGTTACATTATGACTACACGGTGATAATCACTTATCCTTGGTGCGCATTCTCATTGCCACATAGAATTTTGTTTAGTATTATAATATCGACTAGTATTTTTGCATATCTCTCTTTGTTAATCCTTGAGTCTTTAGACCGTTGAATGATAAAACCCTACATTGGTTGTAGCCCCCCTCTCTCTAGTCTTCCCGCACCTCTTCTTCTTCAATTTTTTCTCCGTCTTTCCAGTAGGGGAGATCGGGAATAACAATTTATTTTAATTTATATTTTACTATTCAATAAGTGTGAGATTTGTATTCACGGATTAGTTTTGTTTTTTGACCTGATCGATTAGATCGTTGTGTTCATGACGATAACTCGATTTAGTTGTTCAACTTGATGTATTGTTCTCGATCTGCTTGTTCAGATCGTGTGTTCGTAATTTTGTTTGTGATTTTATTTTTGGATCTCATTGATTTGGATTCGTCAGATCTGTGTTTTTCAAGGTATTTACAGTTTGATTAACATAGATTGTGCTTAGATCAAGTGGTGCTACAATTGTAGAAGATCTCTGTTTGGAACAGTGATACTGATGTGTGATACGTTCCTCTCTGCTAAATGGTCATAATTTTAGCGGGAAGCAAGTTAACATCCCCGAGAGCGATGTTATAGTTTTTTATTGGATCTCTGATTTGTAATAGTACAGATGATCAGTCTGGTTGACATGTAATTTATATATCATTGCAATATTTTAGTTATTGCTAGAGATTAGTTAAATTTGATGTTATTTCCACTCATTGTAATCGTCGCTAGCCGTTTTTTCTAATATTTTGGAATGATTGATTTTTTTAAAAAAATATTATAAAATTTGCCTAAAGAAAGGGAGCCTAGAAAACAGTGGGGACACAATCCCAACGGCCACCGTCGTGACTTCACCGCCACGCATGGAATTTCCCGTTTGGCTTAATGAACTAGTTTTATTTTTTACTTTATTTTTAAAGAAATATTACGTGAAAGCAACCAAAGTGGTGTGGATGAGTTCTAGACTTTTGATCGAACCCTAACAACACAGGAAGCTGTAAAAGTATAATTCACCATGATTTTAACGTGTTTCATTCATGAAAGAATATTGGGAAAGACCGCATTTCCATAGATTTATAGAAAGACGAAATTTAATTAGAATAATAAAAAAATAAAATGTTTTAGTTGTAATATTAAAATTTATTATCCAACGTGTCGTAGATAACATATTATATATATAGAAATTATATAGTGGATTGCTATATCACACCATGTATTTTATTTAATCATGTCTTGTTTTGTGTACTAAATAAATAACTTATGTATTCTAAATATTTTTAATTCAATAATGAAATTGAATAGTTATTAATTATTAATTGTATTTAATGTTAACCAATCACAGTTAAAAATAATGTTTAATGATGGTGTTTAAAATGGTGGCGGGGAAAGGGGGGGGGGGGCTTGTGGTGGTGTTCTCTTCTCCCGGTTCTCCGTCCCCGGTTCTCCATCCACTTTCCCTATTTGGTTCTCCTTCTCCGGTTCTCCTTCTTCTTCCTCGGTCCGGTTCTCCTTCTTCTTCCTCGGTCCGGTTCTCCTTCCCCTTCACCGGTTCGATTCTCTTTCCACGGTTCTCCATCCACTTCCCCGGTTCGGTTCTCCTTCTTTGGTTCTCCTTGCCCGGTTCTCCATCCACTTCCCCCGTTTGGTTCTTCTTCTCCGGTTCTCCATATACTTTCCCGGTTCGGTTCTCCTTCCCCGGTTCTCCTTCTACAGTTCTCCTTCCACTTCCCCCGTTCGGTTCTCCTTCTCCGGTTCTCCTCCCTCTTTTTCCTGTTCTCTCCTACCGATTTCATTTCTTTCCGGTTCTCATTTTCCTCCCATTTTGGGTTCTCCTTTCCAATTTCATTACCTATTTTCGGTTCTCTTTTCCCCAACTCCCATCTCCCCATATTGAATGCTAATTATACCCGAAAATGGTAACAAATTTAAACTCACAATTTTAAAATAGTAACAAATGCTAAACTCACAATTTTAAATTCCAAGTATAGCCGGACAAATATTTCGGGGAGAATTTTGTTTTTCATTGTTACAAATATTCCGGCGGGCGGCGGCGGGAGGCGGCTGGTGGTCGACTAGTGTGGAGAGGAGGGAAGAAACATTGAAATGGGAGTGAGGGCAAAGCAAAATGGTGGTAAATAATGGGTGGGTGTAAATAATCCAAAAAAGAAAATAAAAATAATAATACAAGTATGTATACGTATTAGGGCGTAACTAGTAAAATACATGGCGTAATATAACAATGCCCATATAATATGCTATCTAAATCCTAATCTAAACATACTTTAAAAAGAAACCCTAATAGTATAAACTTCATAGGAATATATATTATCAATTACAATCAATCGCACTTTATCATCTGTACTTTGCATTGAACTTTGCTTTTTTATGAAAGTTATTGATATGTATTTTAATGAAGATTTTGTGATATGTGTAATATAAGTTATAATATATTTTTAAAAAACATGTTATTATAAATAAAAATATTATTGATTTAATTTTAATAATACTTCATAGTCAAAACTTAAAACGATGTTTTAACTTTTAGAAAGTTGGTTTTTTTTAAGAGAATGGAAGAAGGATGTAACAGCGGTGAAATAATTGAGTTTAAGGTAAATTTTCAACAGGTGCGTCATTTAAAGGGGGACCTATGGCTAATCACAAGAGATTAATGATTAAAATAATTAGCAAATGATGAAATTAATTATAATGTGATCAATGACAAGGTTGGTATAGTTTTAATAAGTGCAATAATAGAATATCTAGCAAATAACGTCAACAAAAAGAAGTCCAGATAATTCCAAGTTGGTTTTGCTTCCTTTGTACCTACCACACGCATTCATAATTTAATTCATGTTATTGTGCAAAAAGCAAAGGATAAACGACAAACCATCTGAGTTTCTTTTTCAAATATCGATTTGATTATCTTTTAATTCAATCTGATTATCTTCTTAAATAGATCATTTTGTTTCTTTTGAAGTGATTTCTTATAGTTTTTTAAGGGATGGTTCCTTGCTTTTGTGTCGCGCAGGAATGAATTAGCAGTTATAATCACATACGCTGTCGCTGTGCAAGTTTTTATTATGAGGATTTTGCTGTTAGGTAAAAGTTACATGTAATACTTCTTCAAATGTATTTGTCAGAGTGCTTTGTTGTAGAAATAATTGTATTATTATTGGTCAGATGTTTAAATTGGTTTTCCTATATAAAAAAAAATTAAGGCTCTGTTTGACACAACTTATAACCAAAGCACTTTTTAGTGTTTGTTAAAGTGATAAAAATCAGGTTGTTTTAAAAGTATAAACTATTTTTGGAAGAAAAATATAAGTTGGCATCCCTCTGCATTCAAAATAAGCTGCTTATAAGCACAGATCTACCAAACACACTCTAAATTAGCTCAGTTTGTTCTGGAATTTTGGTCCAAATTAGAAGTCAAGAGTTTGAGGCTTTGTTCGGAAGGATAACTTGAAGGAATCTTGAAGTTTGGTAAATAAATAAATATATATTTTTAAAAAATGGCATGGATCGTGGGTGAATGTCAGATCGATTAAATTGAGCTTGTATTTATTTAATTTTATTTAATCACATTGACCTTCTAAAGATTCAAAATTTGAACCGACTCTAATATCCGAATTCAATTAGATTTTTAGTATTGAGTTAAAATCGAACCGAATTCAAAAACTCAAATCACCATGAAGTTGGGAAAAGCAGTTATCAAAATTCTTAAAACATTTTTTAAGGAAAAGGATTTGTTTCATTAAAACTCAATTTCACTTATAAAAGTTAGAGTTGAACTCTATAAGTAAAGATGAAAACAACTTGACTTAGGGAATTGTGCTATTCTATGCATTATAATACTAGCATGTTTTGGAAACCATTGCTCTAATTGTAGGCTCGTCAAATGGGTTAGTTGGATAAATTCATTATCCAAACTCAATTAACTCATTATTTAATGAGTCATTATTCAATTAACTCATTTATTAATGAGTCTTAATGGGTTGAATCATAATGAGTTTGGTCATTAAATGGATACCTCATAGATAACTCATTTAATAACTCATATGACCCAATGGGTTAGAATATATTATCAAATAAGTCATTATCCAATGGGTCATTATGTAATTAACCCAATAAGTTATCATTCAACATTTTCTTCCTCTATTCTTC
>JAULKM010055989.1:0-12528 GCA_032355605.1 Rubia tinctorum
AAAACAACAACAACGAGAAGATGAGTAGGCTGATGTCAAGATTTTATTAAACTCAAAAGATCGTACTCATTAGTTCATTAAAATATTGCATGGAATCCTGATTAAACTGATTCCACAGCATTGCTGGAGGACTAATTAAATTACTTGTGACAAAAAGTAATAGAAGGATAATAAATCTGTACAATGTTTTCGGTTAATCCATGGATAAACATAGATCATATATTGTTAATTTTCGAACGGGGAGATTAAATTAAGTCCAGGTGAAATTTATCCACGATACATCGACTCTTGCATTGGGTATCAATTTTATGTGTCCATTGACTTTTTTTTAAAAAAAAAAAAAATCTACGGCTTACATTGGAGATGTGAAAGATTTGAAACATTCCTACAATTATGTGAGCATACATATCATATACAGTAGCTTCTATTATTGGAAGGATTCACAGGAATCAAACAATAATGTGCCCAGAAACTATGGATCCTATGAAATCACTGAATCCCGTCAAATATACGGGTTCTTACTGGCCAAGAGTGTTCCAATTGTCTAGTTGTTCAATATTGGGTAGACATAATTAATGCACGCCTTTGATTTCTTTGGGTAGACATAATTAATTTGGAACTGTGTTTTAGGTCCAAATAATTGGTTAGGTCTTTTTCTATATACAATCGGTTTCCACGTATTTTGGAATACAATAAAGATAGATCAGACGACAAAAGTTGTTTGTTTTTTCCCCCCAATTTTTGTGGACTTAAAGTTGTTTATTCCTAGGCTGGGCTGTTCCATTTTGCCAACTGCATTCTGGGTGCCAGAGTCCACGCAATTGTGGGATCGCGACCTGGAACATTTCTTGCTCTCTGTCTTGCTAGCTAGCTTGGGTTTGAAGATGTAAACCAATGGGGAAAACCAGAAAATGGATTGTTTTCATGTTCATACTAACAAAAGTCTTTTAGTTTTTATTTTTAAAATTTACATACTACTACCTTTGTTCCATCCAAAAACATATCACCTTTTTGCACAAATATTTATGCTTGCTAATGTAACAGGAGAAGTATGATTTTAAAAGAGTTGGCCAATCATAAATTTAAGTCCAAATAAGAAAATAGTCAAAATAGAAACTTTTGGTTGGGACAAACGAAAATCAAAAGTATGAGCATTTGGGTGGAATAAAGGGGTATTAAGCATTGTAGAATTGAAATAAACTTCAGATTAATGCGTTTATGTTAAATTATAGTTTTTATAAATCTAATAAAAGATAAGGATCCAACATTTTTTTCTTAATTTTATTTTTCACATCTTCTCATCATTTTTGCCTAAATCGTCCTTTCGGGTTTTCGATCTATCCGAGCCTCCCATCTTTGCCTAAGTTACCCACAAGCTAGTTTTCTACTTAGCGGGATTATTCTTTCTTTCTTTTTTAAAATCAATTTTCAAAAAAAAAATTCTCAATTAAAATACATACTAAGAAGTTATTAATTACAATGAAAAAGCGAGCAATATCATACCAAACACATGCTAATAATAAACACAAAACTAATTTCCCATCCCACACTTAAAATCAAGCATCGTCCCCAATGCATATAAATGATCAGAGCATAAATGTAGGATAAAGGAAAGAGAAATGTACTCACAACTAGGACCACGAGGATCCACCTCCTCCATGGCAGTTAGCGTGCCTCCTAGCCATATTCTCTTGTCTACGTCAGCGTCTAGACTCTGGGTTCAAAGATGGGCCGTCGTCCATCTGAGATGAATGGAAGACCATGGAGATGATGGACAATATGTCATCCTCAAGGACATCAAAGTGCTGCTCGGCAATCCCCCACTCACACATATACTTCTTATGGCGCTGATGCATCTGCTGGTGTATAGAAATGAGACGCCCGTCCAAACTAGTAAACCGATGTCCATACTCAACACTTTGCTGCTCGAGGCATAGGACCCACCGAGTGAGGTCTAGTGAATAAGGGTGCTCGTGAGGGGGTGACTCAACATGGCAGGTGGCTGTCAGAGTCCATGGTTTCCTGCATTAATGGCATCCCAGAACCACTTCTGAAACTCGTGATCAAGTTCTATGAATAGACTGCTAACCAGTGTGTCCTTGTAGATGGTAAATGTGTCTTCCAGAGGGAGCATCATGAACTTGACAACTTTCAGCCTCCCATACATTCAAATAAATGCCTCATCGGTGTCATGCAGCATCCTGGCCTCTATGAGCCTGTCAATGGTGAAGAAGCAGTCATGCTTTCCCGAAACAAACGCACTAGTGTGGGGTAGTTGTGTATGCAAATCCCAAGCAATGAGGGTCACCAAACCTCACACACTAATTCAGCCCTTATTTGTCCGCTAGCTCTAGATGAAAGCCTGACCCACAAGTCGACCAAATCCGAGTGGCCCTGACCCACATATGTCATCACTCATAAGCACATCACCTAGAAGCTAGGGCAATGAGTGGCCTCACCATGACCTAGCATAGTTATAGAAAAGAGGCGATGGACAAAATACAGAGCCGAGTGAACTATGAGCGAGCCCTTATCATCACTGTATCTTGCCCTCCCGGTGATCGTCGACCAAAAAGTCATCTCACAAAAATCAGGGGCATTGTCAAAATCACCAACACCCGTCCCAAGATCCCATCCGATAATACGGGGCAAATCTGCATAGCTACGCTCATACCCCATATCATTGAGATGAAAAGTGATGTAATCACCATCCTCCCATTCCTCTCTCTGAATTATGGCAATGAACTCTAGTGTAAGTCTTGCGTAAGTCAATGCCCCCCTATGTAGAAACTTCTCCAACCCGACCTTCCTAAACAAGGTCCTAACGGGCTCCCACATTCCTAACCCCTCTAAAGTTTCCTGGCTGGAAAACTTTGTTGACAAAATGGTTCACTTATAAGCGACAATGTTAGCCCACTTGGAGGAATACTGGCCCGTAATACCGGTCAAACCCATGTGGTCAATGGTGGGGGCACGAGATGAACTACCGGCCCGAACCCTACTTCTCTTAGGGACTATGATAGAGAAATCAACAAACAACCACAACAGAACAATACTAACAACACCAATCACCCAAAACAACTACCCAGTCCAATTAACATATCAATCCACAAAGAAAACTACCAACAATATATCCACCAAAACCACCAAAAACTAGCCAAGAAAAGTACCCAACAAAATTAGCAAAAGCTAACCACAAAATATCTAACACAATGCTTTCACTGACAAATCTTGCAAACTATCCACCAATCACACAAACAATTGCCAACAAGATGGAGAACTCATGATATTACTACCGGAGGAATGACGGGTATGAGATTAGCGGAGCAACGAATGTAGCCAATGTCTTCCAATCCGAGCAACTGGGTTGAATTTGACCAAAAATTCAAAACCTCCAAATTTTAGGGTTCTTGTGCGTTTGAATAAATTTAGGAGATTTTGTGGTGTTTTGGGATGTGGAGAAAGATGAGTGATGGAGTTGGGGGGGGGGGGGGAGATTTGATTGTGAGGAGGGGTGAAATCTAGCGAGAAGTGGTGAATGAGGGTTTTGGTCTCGACTGGGTGGAGGGACCAAAGGAGGAAGGTGAGGAGAAAATGAGAAGAGAAATAAAATAAGTGGGTTATGAAGACATTTTTCGCGGACCGTGATATATGTGTTCTTGATTTAATTCATTCTTAATATGTTTAAGTCTAACCAACTTGAGTATTGTTAGGATAATGCTCACTAATTCCACCAATACGTAATCGTTGGAAACGGTTAGTAAATAGCGCATTCTTGTGGAAGCAATAGAAATAACTAGTTAAGACTGTAACAACAAGATGAGGAACAATTAATATTTGTCAAATTCGGACACTGGTTCGATGAATTCATACCGGTGTAATAAAATAAATGACCACATTTACATTCCAATGCTACGAATTCCTAAACCGGTTCTACTATACCAACTGATTTCAAAATAACAAAGGCACTGGTACAAAAATAAGTGCCGGTGCTGACAAATATGAATATCGGTATGTATTTCAACATATAAATGCCCAAAATCTTTAACATGTCATGGATTTTCGGACACATGTATAGATTTTCATTAGCACCGGTATGTGTATGTACTGGTGCTCAAATCTTTAGCACCGGCAGGCCTTTCCGATGCTCAAAACTTGGTAAATTAGTACCAAGGCACTTAGGCACCGGTATTCCTGGAGGCGATTTACCGATGCCTCCTCTAGTAGTGCTCATTGTAAATCATCAAGAATATTTAGCTCTTGATCAAAACTGTACTCCTATCAGTACGTTCCTTTCTTTTCTCAATCAAATCTATCTTCTCAGCCTTAAGTTGTTATGTTTTCTCTTTACTTTCCTATTTTATAGCTTTGGATCGTAACATAGAGATGGCAATTGGGTTGGGATGTAAGTGGATAACCGGACCCAATCTGAAAACTAAACTAAACTATAGCACAAGTCAGATTGAAGTTCGAGTACGGTCCAAATTTGAATGATCTGGTCATGTACTCGGTGGCTATTTGGGCGGAAGCCAAGGTTTAGGCACTGCACGGCCGGGCTTCAGTTAAATCTGAGACCATCAGATCTTTATTTAATTCCTTTAATAACAAATTCAATAGACCATATTCATATTTTGCTTATTTTTTAAATTATAGTATAATACTATTAGAATAACTCTGTATTATAAAAGAATTTTTTTTGTGAAAGATCGCATTTCCATAGATATATGGAAATACGAGTTTGAATTAGAATTATAGAAAAGTAAAAGATTTTAGTTGTAATATTAAAATTTTATTATGCAATTATAAGTTTATGACCCGATTATTTCAACCCGAAAACTTTATTTTGAATTCTTCTAATTTTCAGTTTAAATCTTAGTCATTCCGTAACTTATAGAAAGACAGTTTTTCAAGAGATGAACTCATTATAAAATAACTTCTAAATAATAATGAATCAAATACATCATTCATTATTATATTCCATTAGTTAAGTACGGAAATATATTTTAATAAAATAATTAATTTTAAATTTAATTTTTATAAAATTTTTAGGTTGAAATTTAATTTTAAAACAAAGTTAATTCAATTTAATTAGTTGAAAAATCTAACATAAAGTTAATGAAATAAATTTAAAATTCTAACAGTTTAATTTTAACTTAATATTTTCAACTTACACTATTTATATAATAATTTCAACAAAAGATAATTAACAATAAAATATACTATATAATATTTCAGACACTTTAAATTATTTATTGTATATGTATTTTATTAAAATTTATATTCGAAATGTCACTCAACAAAGCACTAAATTTGATGCCCGACTTAACCCAATCAATTAATCACGATACAATTCAACACGTGGGTCGGATACAACACGACACAAAAGGCACAAAACACATGGACGAGTTGTGGACCAATTATTTTTATGTTGACAGCACGACATGATACAACACAAACCGCGCTAGACACGAGCACAACACAAATGCAGTACAAATCAAATTCTAAGTAATACATTTGCAGTTATCTAGATTGAGAGCAGGCCCGGACCTGAGGCAGAGGCATATGAAACATTTGCTTCTGTCCCCTAATTGGGCAATTATAAAGGGACCTCATTTTATAGACAAAAAACTATATATATATAGAAAAATAGTAAATATTATATGTTTTAATTATCCGCCTCAATAATTTTTAAATTTTCATGAGACATCCCATTTTACAAATATTAGACACCTTAAATATTATATATGGGGCTTATATTTCTAATTTGCTTCAGGTACCAAAATAGTTAGGGTTGACCCTATTTTTGAGAAGAAAATGAGAGAGATTTAGATTCATGGACAACGATTTTCGCACATAGAAAAAATGTTTGATGATATAAGACTAAAACTATCATGAAATTTAAAGAAATTCTCTTATTTAACTAAGCACAAAAATAACTAGCTACAAAGATGATCAAACTGTCCAAAATGTAGGGAAACTTAATTTGCACTCTACAAAACCTAATTCCTCCATAAAAGGTGGAAGCTAATTACTTGGTCCAACAATGTTGCCACAAAATCTTGGGTTCTTTGTCCAATTCATTAACTACCAAACCGCACCATACACGAAGCCTCTTACTATTGACATGTCCCGAAACCTTAGATTGCTGACCAGGTCTAATGGAGAAGGTCAACGGGATCCGAGAGGTCGAGTTTTTCGTCATTATCTCGTCGGGCAACTTACTGGTTCCATGCATAGAAAGATCGATCTTCATCGAGTTACCTGGGGCTTGACGATCCAAAATTGGAAACTCTCCTATTGCAATATCTTGTTTCTTGTACGACAAGAAAACTTTATAATCTGGATATCTACCATAGGAGATCGAACGGTACTCATTCGGGTTTCTAACGACGACACGAACCTCAAACTCGGGTCCCGGTTCCGGGTTCTTGAACGCGAGGCTCGCCACGTAAAAAATAGGACCGTCGCGGTTGAGGAAGATGATAGCTCCTGATATTCCAGCAGTCAAAACTAGCATGACAATGAACCCATACAAACACATAGTTGCTGTACAAGTGCCGCAAATAGGCCGCCTATCAGTGGTGTCCGGCAGTTGGGGCGGATTCGGGGGAATGCGCCGCCCATTTTCGTGCATTCGGGCTCGAAAGACTTGATCCTTGGGAACCTGGACTATGTATGTTCCGGCTTCGAAGACGGGTACGGCTGTGTTATTCTGAGTCGTTGATATAGTTTGTTGACGAGTAGGGAGTATAGAGTTAGGGTTCGGCGGAAGATATCGAGGATGTGGGTCCCACTCCTCCATGGAAAAGGAAGAAGACAATGCATGGAGGTTAGAGGTTGGTGGAGAAAGGGGAATATGGAGGAGGGGTGGTGTTGCATGGGAAGAGCAAAATGGAGGGTTTAGCTAATAGAGAGGATCCGCTGAATAGGTAGTTAACTGTGTTTAGTTTAGTTACAAAAATATATAGCTAATTTGGGAAAAATAATTAGCTTCTAGATGTTTGTATATACTATTATGGACTGAACTGTTGTTTACCTGTACCATGGGAATATAATACTCCCTCCGTACCAAGAAAATTTGCACATAATTTTTTTCAAAGTTTTCAAAACACATGTTTAACTGTAAATATATGTAATTACAGACAATACTGACACGTAAAAAATTGATATTAAGAAATTACTTGTTTAGACAAATCTAACAATGTCACATACAATAACATTATTGTTTATAATCTATTAAAATATGTGGTCAAAATTTGATAATTTTGATACCCAAATAGTAAATGTGCAGATTCGTCTAGAACGGGGGAGTACTTATTGTATCCTAAATAATAAAAGTGATATAAAGTTATCTAGTGTCCATTATCTTAGGAGTTATTTTTGAACTATATCATCATTTATTTTGAATTGAAACAGTATACCGATATAATAAGCACGATATCCTTGAGTTACGATATAATTTAGGTACCTTAATTTACCTTTAAAAGAACTATTGTTCACCAAACTAATTTTTAGTTAAAACCGTCGTTATATTTAAGGGATTATAATTATTTATACTAATTGAATTGACAAAAACCTACATGTGCATCTGGGTTGTCCCAAACAAACATGAATATTTGAAGCTAAAAATAATTAAATGGAAACTATTTTCTATGTCACACTCAAAGATGATTTTCCATCTATGAGACGTTAAATTTTTCAAAACGAATATCTTCCTTCCTATTCCTAAGACGTTAAACTGAATTGGGTTCGGCAGTTCCTATTAAGATGTTATTTGTAGTTATTTTATTAATTACACAAACATGAATTAGTCAATGGGCTTTACAGAATGAGGCCCTTAAGTACTGGGCCTATAATTTGGTGTTTTCAAAATAAATCGTTACACAGATTGGTTTGTGGTGATAATTTGATAAAATAATTGGAAGGAGGAGTAGGGTTGGCTTCGTGCCGTACTCGTGTCATACTCGTGCCGTACTTTTGTCCTTATATAATTGGGATGGATAAATTTATAACCTTGAGTTTAGGTTATAATGTCAATATAACTCTGCAATATCAGAAAGTGTCAATATAACTCTGCAATATCAGAAAATGTCAATTTAACCCTAACTAATTATTGTATGTGTCAAAATAACCCTACCTTCCATAAAAATTATGCCGATATAGCCAAACTCCCTAATTTCAGCATTGAACAAAAAATTAGGCATGACCAATAATTTAAATGACAAAAATACCCCCTATGACAAACCTCTATTCTTCTTCAAAACCTATATTCTTCTTCACTGAGTTTGTCGCCGCTGTCTCCAAATTCACCAAAAAATTTCCCAACGCAAGCTTTGGATTAACGCAAAAATAGCCAGCTCCATAGATTGATAGAAACCAAATAGAAACCAAACATCAAGCATTCAACAAAAAAAGGGCATTCAATAGAATAAGGCTTTACCTTTGCAAGCATTCGTTCCACCGCCGTGCTCCACCGTGCCACCCCCCTCCCAATCTCCTCCGCCCTAGCCCTGCCGATCTCCTCTGCCGAGCCTCGCCTGCGCCCTAGCTCCGCCTTTCGATCTCCTCCACCTTATCCCCATCTCCAGCCTCCCAATCCCGGATAATCAAGCCCAGTCCTCAACTGAACCAATGGTCCAGAGCCAGCGCGGTCCACTTCAGCCGGAAGCTCGACCACCCTGTCAAAAACCCCAATTTCAAGAATCACATCTCCTCTCCCTCCTACAGGGAAGCTGAATTATCCGACGAGGCTTCCGTGTGGGAATTGACGTTGGGAAGCTGAATTTAACATATTCATAAGCCTAACTTTAGGCTTAAACAGATTCATTGATGGCAGGTTATCAAGGCTTCTAACGGCGGATAATTTTAGAATAGGGCGGAGAAATTTAATGTTGGCTTCTGGTTTGAGGAAAGAAAACATAAAATGAACGAGGAAAAGGAAGAAATTGATTTTTTTTTCTTTTTTTACAAGGGCAAAATGGTATTTTCAACAAAATTTGGTCATAAAATGGTTGACTAAAAAGTCAATGGAGTCAAGAGTTATTTTGGCATTTTTTGAAATTGCAGGGTTATATTGGCATTTTCAGCCTAAAGTCGGGGTTATATTTAGTACTTTGAGGTCTACTGTTGTGCTCTATATAATTTGAGGTCTACTGTTGTGCTCGTGCCTATCGCAATTCGTGTCATTTGTGTTGTACTATTAAAATAAAAGTAGGACGTGAACCGCCCACGTGTTTCGTACTTTTCATGTTGTGTCTTGCTCGTTCCACATGTTGTGTCGTACTTGTCTGATTGAGTTAACTCGGCAAACTAAATGAATCCCTTTATCGAATAATTTTTTAATACAAATATAAGTTTAAGTATATGTACAACGAATATAAATATAATTACTGATATAAGATTAAAATATTATATTTTATTGTAAAATGTTGTAAGTTGAAATTATTGTGAAAAAAACAAATGATTTCGATGACTCCTTAACCATCACGATCGTCTACCTTCGGTTCTCTATTTAAAACAACACCTATTTTTAATTAAAACTTATAAATTAGTACTCCCTTTGTCCTAGGGGAATCTATACACTTTCCTTTTATAGGTGTTCAAGGCAAATCTGCACACTTTTCTCTTTTAGTAAAATTCAGATCTTTAAAATAACTAATTACCCTCACATTTTACTCATTTTACATAAAAAAATCAACCCATTCCATCAAACCCCTTTTTACTCCAAACCTTAGATTTTCCAGATTCAAATCATCCTCATTTCTGCCTCCTCCCCTCCGACCATCGCCCCTTCCTCCGCCCTCCTTGCCCCACCCCCGCTCCTCTTTACCTCTTTAACCCTCCGTCATCATCCTTCCTTTTTCACCGCCATCGCCACCCCTCCTTTGCCCCTGCCACTACCACCACTCATTTTGCTCCGCCTCCTGCCCTTCACCACCACCTATCTCCGCCTTCCCTCACCTCGCCACTGCATCTCTCTCCCTCCGGCTCCGGCTCCTCCCCTCTCCACACCTCCGCCTCTGCCTCTATCTTCTCCCTCCCCTCACCTCCCCTTCTTCCAGATCCATCGCTCCCTTTTTCCCGACACACCGCCCCTTTCTTTAAGACCCACCCCCAATTATTCCCTCTCCCACCACCCTCAATTCACCGGCACGGAGGCGTTCATTTCTTGCCTCCAGGCTAGTGGCGTGGCAGCGCTGCTCAATGGATTATGGAGAGACGGATGGCGGATGACGGAGAGGCGGATGACAGATGAGTCGAATGACGAAGAGGTGAATGACGGATGAGTCGGATGACAGAGATAGAGGCAAAGAGAGAAAATCTAGAGTTATTAGCCAAAGGAAGAAGATAGGGGTAGTTTCATCTTTTCACGAGTCAGAAATTTGGAGTCCCACTTCTCTTTCTGCAGAAAGCCCTGGGACGGAGGGAGTACCTTATTTTGAATTTATATTATAAAGATATTAATACACACCCCCCAAAAAATTTTACTAAAAAATTAAGATTCCGTCTTTTCAAAGAAGGTCTTTCCATAAGTTATGGAAATACCAAAGTTTAAAGTTCAAATTGGAAGAAATCAATATAAAATTTTCGGGTTGCATTAATCAGGGCATAAACTTATAACTACTGCATGTTGTATAGAAATTTTTAAATATTGCAACTAAAATCTTTTACCTTTCTATAATCTTAATTCGACTCCGTCTTTCCATATGCCTATGAAAAGATGATTTTCCCCAAAAGTTTCCCCAATTTTAAATTAAAATGGTACTATAATGATACTTATACTCACTTTTAATTGAAAATACTTTTAATCAAATTATATATGAATTTCCATTGAAAGTATGTATCATCCTAGACATCTGTTTTTTATTTTTTTTTAAAGATTACATATAAACAACCGAATTACATATCAACATCCTAATCTAGGACCTAACTTGGAGACACCATCATTGAATCTATTGAAGTTCAGTGGAACCTGAAACTCATTCATTGAATAACTAGGGAATATGTCCTTAGAATACCCAAACGTTGCACCACCAACAACCGCCGCCAACGAAGCCTGAACCACCACGATCTCACCTTCATCGACTACCTGAAGGTTGGGAAACTACAGCGGGGACCACCTACACAGTCTTACAACGTTAGGAAATCCCTATCAAAAAATTACTCTAATATTTTCAATTCTTAGCAGGGGTATGATTTGAACCTTTGACCTCTCAGTTATAGAGGGTGTGGATTACCACTAAACCAGACCATTTCACCATCTTGGACACCTGCTTAAACAAGTGGCTACGAATTTCCGAGCTTTGCTATTGGGCAAACTAAAAAGGGCTAAAATGAGCTCGGTCTAATAATTATCAAAGGAAACGGATATGGACTCAGTCCAATAAACCACCAAGGGAATTTTGTGTTTAAACTATTATGGCCCAATAAGCTATTGCATCCTTTTCTCGGAGAAATAAATGTTTTGGTCGTAATTTTTTGGATTTATTTACTCCCTAAGTACCTCTGGTCTTCCAACAACGACACAGTTTTAAAGAAATTTTTAGAGAGAATACAAAGACATTTCACATTATATTTGTTATCTTATGCAAATAAATTAATGGTCAAACATGATTTAGAAGAAATATATAAAATGGCAAAATAAGTACCAAGTTTTCATTTTAGATTACAATTACATGCAGTTGTGTTTGTGGGATAAACTTAGAGGTGACAATTGGGCGGGATCGGAAAGAAATGAGATGGAAAATTAATATGTGGGTAATTAATAGGATCGGGTATTTATTGCCCATTAACTTTTGGAATTGGATGGGATGAGAATGACTATATTAATGAGAAATATTGATCCTAATGAGTCCCAAATTATGTTATTCTAATGAGAACCCATCAAATACGCAATAATTACCATTAAAATTTCAATATTTATTTATATTTTAAAAAAAAATTTAAAGATTTTCTTTTAAATTTAGTATCCTCATTGAAATAAATAAAATAAAAATCAAATTAACTCATTAAATATATTAATTATAACATAATCTTGTCTAATAAATTTTTTTGATGAAAAGGTTGTATATTAATTGCAAAACAATACAAACTCTTTTGGACTCTCACTCTAAGCCCATTACAAGCAATTTCATCCCAATACTTCTACCCTTTACAAATTTACATTATAATTTCTTCCTCTATCAAAACTGAGTTCATCATACTGTTAAGCTTCTTCTTCCATGTCCTTTGCTCCATCCAATCGCCCTCCGATACTGTTTGAAACGGCAATGTTTCCCCCTTCAATTGATATTTATTGAAAACCCCTTTTGTCACGTTTCATCCAGATGTTATATAGATCAATACCAGACATAATCACTTTATTTGATTTCTTACTTTGTGCCATCTGATACAACCTCCTTTTCAGATGTCTCATACTGCTGCAATTCATAATCTGTAAAATCTCATATATGCTCTGTTTGGCAGGGCTTTTTAGCTGTTGTGCTTATAAGCAAAGCACTTTTTGGTGTTTGGTAAACTGCTAAAAAG
>JAULKM010055999.1:0-12527 GCA_032355605.1 Rubia tinctorum
TATTAGGGTTAGCTGGACCTCTATATTCATTAACAGAAGTAATAGCATTAAAATCACCAATGAATAAAGCATTTGAGATCTTAAGGGACAACAAGTCAGACCACAGATTCAGTCTTTATATTCTAGTTCTAAGTCCATGGATAAATATAGCTTCCATAGAAATATTTTGCATTGGACTAGAAATTTGAACATAAAGGAACTGTTGGTGATCAAGACTAAGGTGAACCTCAATATCCTCTTTCTAGAATAGCCAGATTTGGCCAGTATTTGAATGCATAAAATTAGAGAATCTCAGATCAAACATATAACTATTACAGTAGTTATTATCATGAATTGATTCTATAATGCACATTAAATTGCAATGATGCTTTCTAATTAAACTCTTAAGTCTTAGAATTGAAGTATCCATGCCTCTAATATTCCAAGTTATAAATCTTAGTTTAGAAGTTGTACAATTCATAATTCACCTGATTTTGAGCTTCTAGTTGATGACCTAAGCATCATTTTATTAAGCTGTGTGAAGTAATTAGTTTTTTGGTTTGTTTTTACCTACTGGAAGGTTCGGTGTCTTTTGAAAGGAGAATACCTGCTTGAAACTTACCTGGCCAAGGGAGCTTGCAACAGCAGTATTAGAGTCATGATCCAAAAGGTCTGCTTCATCTATATGAGTCAATAGAGAGAACCTGTTCACCACCTGCCTATCTTGGGAGTGATAAAGTTTATTTGTTTCATACAGTGGTGAAAAATTTAAGGTATTCTTACCTGAGATGATATGGTTATCATCTTTTGCATAAGAGGATCTTGGTTTAGGTTTATCAGTGATGAGAAGTGCAAGATTAGGGGAGCTGTTTAGGGATTTTGGTGTAGGATTGTTGGGAGAGATAGGGCTTAGGTGGTGGTGTTTTTGTCTGTGGGGGGTGTTTGGTTAAGGCTAGAGTTTTTGGCAGGGCTTGAAGGAGTAATCTGTGAATGGGAATTACTAAGGTTGGGTATATGGGGTTGAGGAGAGTTTGATTTGGCTCTATATAGGGATGGATTGTTTGTAGGGTTGGTGGTAGCAGTGAGTGAGGCTGAATTGGTATCGGTAATAACACCAGTATTAGGAACATGAATAACATTTGTTGTAGCTTCAATGGAATTCATTGTAGGCTTAACTGAGATCTGTTTGTTTGAAAATATATTAGAGGGGGCAATATCAAAAGAGTTTCCAGTAGGATTCCAAGATGGCTGGTTCAGGCTAGGGTTCAAGATTCTACAGTTATTCAAACTATGACCAATCTTAAAGCAGTGTTGACAATAAACAGGCAAGTCTTCATATTCAACATTAAATTTCTTGTTAGCAGATAAAGATCCTAGCCTAATTGTGTGCTTAATAGGCTTGATAACATCAATTTCAACACAGATTTTAATAGCAGATGGTCTAGTTAAGGACTCAATTGCAGCATCTTTTTTTTATATAGGAACATAAAGCATTTCCAATTGCAGTAATAGCAGAAGTATTATAGTAATATAGAAGAGGGTTTCTAATTGTTACCCAAACCGAAACAATTGAGGATTCTGTGTTGGGGCAGAAGTCTGAAGTCCATTTGAGGATCTTGATAATTGTTCCATTGAAACTCAAAACACCCTTCAGCCAACATCGCTGGCAGTCTTGAGCCTCTTCAAATCAGATCAAAACATGCCTATAGTCTAGAGCTCCCAATTGGTATTTTCCATTGAAATCGGCCGTCTTGAAGTAGTTTTGCAGTTGCTCCATAGTAGGTTTACCCTTAAAATATTTCCCAATCAGAGCATTAGAGTAATGCTCTGCCATCGCTTGAATTTCTCCATCGCTGTAGAGCACAGATGCTTCCTCCAGATGTTGAATTTTGGGATTGAGGTCCGGATTATTGGGTAGGGAAGTATTGAGTGGTTGAGTTCTGGTTTTGGATTGCAGAGCATCGAGAAAGCTTTTTGTTCCCCCTGGGGGGATGGTTTCCATTTCCGGTAAGAAAACCGGCAGTTAATAGCTGTTATCAGTAAGGACAGAGTTCGTTAGAGAGAAGGCAGAGGAAGGAGAGAGGTAAAAACAGATAAATTTGGGTTTGACTCCAGCGATGATGTCCAAACATGTAGAGCAGCGAGTCTGTTAGATTTATAATAAAATACTATCCGTGTATAATTAGGGATATAAGAAGTTATCAGTTAGATGTAGTTTTCAAAAACTAAGTGGAAAATCCTTGATTAAATGCACGAAATTGAAGGAGGTTCTTGAGAAATCACCTTTAATTAGTATTCGAGGGAGATTCCCGTATTTGGAACTCCCTCCCAACTCATGTCTTCCATTTTAAATCAGGGTTTAAATCGATTAAAGACGATTCTTTAAAAACTGCCTTTAATAAGCTGCAATTAAATGTGGTTATATTTAAAAATCGTCTTTAATGGAATGTCTTTGTTGGACTTTTGGGTCCAAATATATATAGCTAGGGTTTCTCCTTAATTTTTTCCTGACACTAAATTTCCTTCCGTCTCTCATGACTTTGTTTCCTACAAAGTAGAACTCAGATCCCACTTTCCCTTAATTTTCTCTCTTTCTCACCCTCACAACTCCCTCTCCTCACGCCTCCACCATCACTTCCTCACTCCTCCACCACCTTCTCCCTCACGCCTCTACCACGCCGCTTAAAACCCTCACACTCTGCAGCGCTGACTGAAAGCCTCATGCCTGGAGAAGTATAGTTCCACTGTGAAGCCCACCATGAAAAACCACTACGCAGCCCTACCGACGAATATGTATTATTTTAGTTTGAATCAGTATTTTGAATGTTAATATGTATTTTGGTATTGTGGATCTTTATTTTTTAGCGTGGAATCCGTATTGTGAGTGTGAATTTATATTTCTTGAGTGTGAATATGTATTTTTGAGTGTGAATATGTATTTTTTGCTTCTATTTGAGCGTGGCTCTGTATTTTTTGCTTCAATGTTGCCGGAGACCTCAAGTTTCCAGTAGCATTTTTTTGGAAATTCAGAATCTATTTCGGACCACAATCAAAGGCGGTTTTCGGACCATCAGAGAAGACAGTTGGAAGTACCTTCTTTAATTCAATATAACTGCTAATAGATCTTTCTCCACTGATGTAAAAACAAGCGTCATATATTTATTACTTAAGTTCAAACTTCTCTTCTCTTCAATTCAATTAATTTAATAAATTTTTATTTTATTTAATTTTTAATCGTATAACTATCATTTTGTAATGAAAGATAAGATAGGTTATGCGTGTGTTTGACAAAGTTGTACTTATAAGTAAAGCTGACTTATTTTGAATGCAGGGGGTGTGTTTGACATAGTTGTGCTTATAAATAAAGGTGAAAAAAAAGGGAAACACAAAAACATAATGCAATTCTTTTTCGGGCCATCTCCCTTAGCCTGCTTACATACCCTTTTCGGGCCAAGAAAATACAAAATAATGCAATTATCATCAAAAAATTTATCATTTTAAATACACGTACTATTAATTTAATTTACTAGAAATTATATGAAAAGAAATTAATGGATTAAAAGTAGAGGTATGAAAACAGTTGGATTAGGTAAATTTTATATGGACGTATATGAATTATTTAATTGTGCATTCTATGTACTCCCTCCATCCTAGCTAGATTTGCACTGTCATCATTATCACGCTGTTCAAGAAACATGTTTGACTTTTAATATCTTTACCTACATATAATAACGACAAATAAAAAGTTAATATTTAGAAATTATTTGTTACGATGAATTGAACAATATCATATACGATAATATTATTGTTCATAAATCTATTCAAACATGTCGTCAAACTTTGATAGATAATAGTGTCAAAAAAGTAGAAGTGAAAATAGAGTTGGGACAGAGGGAATATTATATTTGTGCACTATTAAGATGTTTATTGTATAAATTTTATCTGTATATTATCTATTTTTAAAAAATATTTCAGACTGACTAACCGTTAGATATGTCATTTTATAATAAGTGTGGTTAATAGGGTGATTTGATATTTAAGTTTATGAGAAATTCTCGGGAAATGTGGTCTATCCATAAGGTTATAGATAAGCCACCTAATTTTTTTAATCTTAAATGTTGTAAAAAAATATAAAAAATTAATTATTATACTTTAAAATATAAAAACAAGTAATACTGTGTATTTGAATGTGAAAATATAAAATAAAATAAAATATAAAAAGTACATTTTTGAAAATTTAAAATTTAGCATATAATTTAAAAGTGTAGTGTAAAAGTGAAAATATACAGTGGCATGTACACAAATTTATGGATAGGCCACCTGCCATGAGACTCACTCTATTTTTATTTATTGAACTAAGGTGCTTATAATTATGAAAATATTTTCAAATAAATTTTAATATATAAATAATTATAAGCCGACCATAAAAATTATAAAAATGTTTTTTAAAAAATAATTTGTTTTAAATTATTATAATGCACAAAAAAATAGTACAAAGTATTGTTTCAGCCGCAAAGACTCCAAGGAAGGAGAAGATGGTTTCGCTCAAGCTCCAATACAAGGTCTGGCTCGACCCCAATGAAGTGAGTGAAATGTCATGGTAGCTTCAGTATTTCCTGTCATGGTGCATGTGGCTAGTCGTCCATTTAAATGTGGTCTCACAATGTAAAAGCTCTTTCAACTTTTGAAGCTCTTCCAAGGAAAGGGTAGAATGCTCGTTTAGATGCTTGGCATCAGGGGCGGAGACAAAAAAAAATTGGTGGATCACAATTTAATTTGATAATCCTGTCTTTGAAGATAGAGTTAAAATTTTGAGAAAATTTTAAATTTAGAGGAATAAAATAAATTTAAAATTATATATTAATTAACTAAAAATAATTAAAAAATAATTAATTTTTTTATAAAAAAAGGTGGGCAATTGCCCCCACCTTGAACATGCGTAGATCCGCCTCTGCTTCCCATCAATCACAATGCCCTCCAGAACTTCTCTTGACTCGTTTAGATACTCGGTATCCATCACAATATTCTCCATAACTGCTTGATTATCAAAGTAAGCTAATAAATTATTTGAATCATAAAAATCACTCAAACTACAACTAGGGCTTTACTCAACACGAAACACAAGCAAAATTTGGGTAAACACAATTTGGATAACAGAGAAAGGGCAAAAGAGATGAGCAAGTTCAATACCTCAAGGCTGAAGCGGCGGCGGACGAACAGAGATTTTAGTTAAATATAGAGATTTACTCAATGTTTAGGTCAAACAGATTTTGCATCTCGTACTTGGAGGAAAGAGGGTGTTCCGGTATTATGATAGAGCAATTCAGAAAATTTTATACGTTAAAATTATGTTAAAATGTTGGACAAATGACATGTGTTTCACAAATTCTATTTTTAGTAAAGTGAGATATGTTTTAGGAAGAAAAGAATAATTTATAGAACACGTGTCAGAATATGATTTGCCCAACACCTTAACATACAACGTTTGTTAACATATAAAATTTTCTGAAAGCCATTAAAATGCACATTCACATTCAACACAAGATACGATACGAAAAGAAAATCGCACAAACAGGTGAAGATCAACACGAAACACAGACGAAGATGCGAAATTCTGGTGGCAAGGAAAGAGAAAAAGAGAAATAAAGGAAATTTGGATACCTGCGGAGTGGTATAGACTGATCACTCTCGCTCAAAGCGTTGAGTTTAAAGATATAAACTGATTTGTGAACATTAGGGTTTGTTATATTTTGAGTTTGGAATTTTAGGGCTAATTAAGAAGCAGTATATTTGTTGAGTTTCCTTTTTAGCCGTGACCTTGATTATATTGTGCTAAGCGATTGTGTTTTGCTGCACAATATGGTCTCTCCGTTGGAATTTTGGAAATGTGCAACTATTTGAGATTTTTTTTGGTTTAACTATATGGTCTCTGTTTTTTCTTCTTAGTCACGATTTTGTTTAATGTCATGAATGGAGAGGAAATGGCTCTAGTCATGAATTGCAGTGAACAAAATTTTTAAATATGCTGTTTTTTTAGCATCTCCCGTTCTTCTTCTCGTGCTGATCACATTGAAGACTGTTACTATGGTTTTCCTCAAATTTTAAAAAAAAAAAAAATCTTTTGAATATGTTTTTTTAGCATCTGTCGTTCTTCTTTTCCTGCTCACATTGGAGACTATGAATATCCTTTCTGTTTTTAACAATTAATGTTCTCTTACTACAGGTCTTGATATATATATTTCCCCCCTCAAAACTTGACAGTTGTAAATGTAAAGTCCATATTTAGTTAATTGACAATTTATGAAAATTATGTAAACATGGAATTATTGTGTTGAAATATAAAAGAAGGAATGCCCGAAAATTTATGGAATTTCGTAAAGTAATCCAAGATAATGTATTACGTCCATGGGTTTTAATTTCATAATATATCAATTCCTATTTTTATAGGATTGGATTGGATTTATGGAAATTGGAATTAATTTGGTGAATATCCTTTCCGAAATGAATTTGGTTGGACGAAATATTCTAATTCCTTTCTTTGATGGATTAGATTTGATAATTCCTACCTCCAAGCGATTTGATTGTAATCAGAATATTATGTGTAGAAGGAATTACTCGCTCACAAGAACTAATGCTAAAATAGAAGACATTCTGGCTGAGTTACTGACGGATTTAATCTGAGAAAATTTGCATTCAGGTTTTCGAGATTTAGAGAGGCACTCGTGAGCTTTTCGTCTGTGTTAGCGTTGATGAATTTTGAGGTCAGAGGGAGTCTGATCAAGGCGGATCGGTAGCAAGGAGAGCTTGCAAAATCCACACGTAATTAGAGAAGATAAGTATAATTGTATGGTGTGCTTTGTACTGTATATTTTGGATTAGTGAATTTATTCTGAACTAAACCAAACCCTGCATATGTAGGTGAATTTCAACGAACTGCGTAACCAAGTCTCTGTGTTTATGTTTTACTTTATTGCATACTTGGTTAGATAGATTATGTGGGAACATGATAGCAATAATTAATATAATTAGGTAAAACCAAATTTTCATTTGGTATCAAAGCCAAGTCACTTAATCTTGCCTTGTTTGTGTAAAAAAAAGTTTGATCCAGTGGCGACCAAAGAAGGAGCTTTGGTGTCTTGATCACCAATGTTGGAAGGAATGAACTACAACTGCTGGAAGGCATGCATGAGAGTTTTTATCAACTCGCTGGATGAACTAGTGTGGCATTTTATTGAAACAAAACGGAGTCACCTAACTGAGGATACAAAATCTAGCTCAAAAGAAAAAGAGGGAGAATCAAGTACGAAAAAACTTAAACTCAAAGTAAAGTCAACTTGGACTCCTGATGAACTGAAGGATTCAATGAAAAATTCCAAAGCATTAAATTCTATTTTCACGGCAGTGGATGAAAGTCAGTTCAAACTCATCTCAACATGTCATCAGGCAAAGAAAGTTTAGGATATTCTACAAATAGAGCATGAAAGAACAAGTCGTGTACGTGAATCCAAACTTCAGATGTTGGCCACAAAATTTGAAGAATTGTAGATGGAGAAGGATGAGATTATTGCGATGTTTAATGGAAATTTGAGAGACATCTACAGCATGGCTTTTCAGCTTGGTAAAACCTACAAGGGGACCAAATTGGTGAAGAAGACTTTGAGATCTCTTCCTTAAAGATTCTCAATGAAAGTTGCAGCCATTGAAGAAGAAAGAGATGTGGCCACTATGACATTAGATGAACTAATGGGATATTTGCAAACATATAAGATGACACTGGAGCCACCCACAAAGAAAGCACAAAAGAGTTGACTTTCAAAGCTCCGTTATCAAAGATCGTCTATGAAGGTGATAGTGATGGTATTATTAAAGAACTTGCATTTATCACTAAGAATTTCTCAAGAATGCTAAAGAAAGTGCTGAATAAAATTCACAAGAGAGATTTGGTGAAAATAGACCTCGGGCACAAGAGTTTGGGAATAATCGTGGAAGACGATTTGAATGAACCAATCAACAGTTCTTAAGAAATCAGAGTTGTGAAACAAAGCATCCAGGAAGAGTTCAAGGTAGAGAATGTGAGGGATATGGACACATCTAGGCTGCTGAATGTGCTAATACACGAAAGAAGAAAGGAATGTTATATGTAACTTCATGGAGTGAAGATGAAGAAGAGGAAGAAGAAGAGGAACTTACTAGAAACTATGTAGCATTTGGAGTAAAGATTCATGATCTAGCAAAAACTATTGATGCATGCTCCAATATGGCAAAGACTGTAAAGTCTGTATGTTCCAACATAGAAAAATTGAGTGGTGAGGATTCCTCAAGTGATGACGAAAATTAGGAGGTGAATGATGAAGATATCTATAATGCATGTGAGAATATTAATGAGATGTGGTTTAAAGTCGTTGATGCTAATGAAGTCCTGAAATAGGAGAAAAGTCAATTTGTTGAAAAGAAGAAGGAATTGGCAGATGTAGCTGAAAGACTCAGAGTCGAGATTGAATAGTTAAAACTGAATCTAAGTTTGACAACTAAGAGAGCTGAGATGGCTTAAGCTGCAATCATCAAGTTGAACAATGGAAAGGCGAAACTAGATGATATATTGACTATGGGTAAGAACTTTGGAAACAGACAAGAATTGGCTATGACAAGTCAGAAAGCAGCACTATAGACTTTGAAGTAGAGATACAGAAAATGAAGAGAAAAGTGATGAAGACACAACAACGTAAACCTATTATTTTCTACTACTACACATATGAAGGACATATACAGGAGCAGTACTTCAAGTTACTCAAAGACATCATGAATGAACGACTATTGTCTTCATGTTCTAACATGAAGGATACACAACTGTCAAACATGGTCAGGAAGGTACGAATCCCTAAGCACACAAATACTTGTCTTGTTTCTCACACCTCTCTTATTGCACACTCTAGAGACTCGTGGTACTTTGATAGTGGTTGCTCACGATATATGACTGAAACTCTTGAATATATGACACATATCAAACCATACGACGTTGGTTTTATTACATTTGGTGATGGAAAGAAAAGCCGAGTAATTGGAAAGAGTGAATGGCAGATCCAAGGATTTCCTATCTTCTCAAGTATCTTACTAGTTGAAGATTTTAAGGCCAATCTATTGAGTATCAGTCAGTTGTGCGATGACAGTATGACTATGGAGTTTCATAAAGATATATGCACAGTAAAAACAGTGAAGATAAAGTAATCTTTGGAATTCAGTCGTCAGATAATTATTACTTGTTAGAAAAAGAAGTAAGGTTTCTAAACTCTAAGCACGATGAAGGAACTATGTGGCACATGAAGATAGGACATATCAATTACAAAACCTTAGTGAAAATTGGAAACTTGAAAACGGTAAGAAGTATGCCTACTCTCACTAACAAAAAGGACATTCTTTACGGACCATGTCAACAAGGTAAACAAATTCGATCTCCTCACTCTCCGGTTCAGTATATTACTACCTCTTGGAATGTTGAACTAGTTTATATGGATTTGATGGGTCTAGTTAGTACACCTAGTGTACGTGGTAAGAAGTATATCTTTTTGTGCGTTAACTACTTTTCTAGATGTACCTGGGTAGCATTCATTAAGGACAAATATGATATGGTGGATGTCTTTAGAAGTTTAGTGATCAAATTGCAGACTGAGAAAGGGAGTCCAGTAAGGAAGATTGTCAGGATTCATAGTAACCATGGCAGAGAATTTGAAAATTCTCAGTTTAGTGACTTCTGTGATGAGCACGACATTCAACATGAATTTTCTGTACCAATCACACCTCAGCAGAATGGCACTGTTGAAAGGAATAATAAGACTGTACAGGAAATGGCTCAAATTATGTTGGCTGAAAAAAGAATTCATAAGAAATTGTGGGTGGAAGCCATCAATGCAGTATGTTATACAATCAATTGGGTTTATCTTCATCCATTTACAAGGAAGACATCGTATGAAATATGGAAGGACAGAAATCCAAATGTCTCATATTTCCATGTGTTTGGTAGAAAGTGTTATATTCTCAGAGATAGAGAGCAATTGGAAAATTTTGACAACTGCAGTGACGTTGAGATTTTTCTTGGTTATTCTGTGAATAGTCGTTACATCAAGGTTTAAAATATCCGTACAAATACTCTTATGGAGTGTACAAATTTCATTGTTCATGATTATGATGAAAAACGGGTATCATGTGAAGGAGAATACGAACCAGTACCATATCATCTTCCAACACATACTACAAGAAACATGACCTTTTACCTCAGTTCTATAGGACTTTTTACCTCTTTTTTGTCCTAAAAAATCGAGGTAAATACAGATGAAGTAAAAAGTGCATTATACTTTGATTCTGAACCTAGGTAAATAGTAATTTTTACCCCGGTTTTGGACCGACATCGGCAAGTTATGTGACCGACGTCGGTTCAAGCAAGAAGGCCGACGATAGGAGAGCATAGTTGCAACTTCACTAAAGTTGAAGTGAACATCGACATACATGCGACGTCGTCCGTAGAAATAAGGTGGATGATTTGAGAGGAAATACTGCGACGTTGTTAAAGGTGATGTCGTTCAAATAAGAGCGATGTCATACACAATGTTCAGAAATATCGCGAGCCGTGAGAGACCCATATTGTATGCTAGCTAACGTGGAAAACTGATGAATACAGTTTCATTTTGAATGGTCGATGTAGTTAAAAAGTGATGTCGGTTCTGTGTCATTTGATCCATCCATTACTGTGACATCGTTGTTTAATAGGTTCAACGTCGTTCCCTTATAATATTATAATGCTCAATAATTGATGTCACAAACAATCGTTCTTTGATAGCCGTTATATGTTATTTAAAATTCGATAAATCGTGGAATGGTTTAACATCATACAACAATTAATTGTTGTTCAATGAATATGTGAGAGATTCACAGGTTAAAACCAACATAACTACAACATATATTACAAATACATGTTATACTATATTAAAATACATAAGCTTGATAAGGAATTGAAAGATTAATTGTGCTGAACCTCCATTTTCTACGTTGTACAACATTAAGACTGTCAGGGCGACTAGTGAAATTACAAGTCCGTCTATCTAGCTACATGCGGAAAGTCCATCAATATATCTCTTTATTCCTATTAAAACACATACACAAGAAAACAAAATGTATGTTAAAATTGGGAAGAATCAAGAAATTTACATAATATAGTCATACGTAGACAACATTAATCTCAAACTGATCTGCCTATAAGCGACGTCACATGCATAAGAAACCGATGTCGCATAGACCAAGTGAAGATTGACTTTGGATATTCATAGATATTTCAACAATTTTTATACATATGCGACGTCGTTTAAATTTTGGTAACATAGCGGATGGAGCAATTTAATATGACCGACGCCACATATTCATTCTATGTCAATCTGAATGTAACCCTTTTTGTCCAACTCTTTACAAAAATGGCATTATATTGGAAATAAAAATAACATACAATATATAAAATGTAACACAATCAACATAGTTCATGAAAATATTCAATCATTAATGAATTAGGTAAAAAATATATACAAGGTTTTGTAACAAAATTTCTAAATGAGCATGGAGTGTATAGTAAACCACCTCAACTAATTTGAACCCGTAGATGCTCCATTCTTGGATATTTCTTATTATTTGAGGGAAGCAATTTGATTGAACCTTTTATTGTTGAATATTTTTGAATGGATAGGATAATGTAGAGTTGAATTTGTAGGATTTTTGGTGGAGATGTAAAATGGGTTTTAGTGCTGAATATTGTGGACTTGGAAAAGGGCCGGGGGGGATTTTATTTCAAATTTTCGACTGAAATTTCTGGTTCCCGCTGAAAATTTCAGAATGAGCGAAGTTGATGCGTCTTTGGTTATACGTTCATTGAATAACATTGGCAAAGGCGGACATTAGGGCCATAGTCTAGTTTCCAAAAAAAAATGTCGTAAAATACTACTTTTTAAGATTATGTCACCTTCCGTTGGCCCGTTTATGCCCAAATCGGAATAACATTGTCGTTAAAATTTGAATAAGATAATGGTATCTCAAATTTTGCATTTTGACCTCTCCCACTTCCTCGGAGGGAGCTAAGTGAAAAAAAGGATCACCGGTTTTCCCAAACTCGATTTCGATCGTCCGGAAAAGAAACTTCGTCATCCCTAGTCGAACTCATAATAACCAAGAGTAATAAAGAAATTGGTCATATTCCACATATAATTCCGCAAGTTCTTACGACTGAACATCATATACTTTTAAGTAATCATTTACAATTTACCCTAAACCACGTACTAGCGCTTTTTAAAATTTGATGGGCGGAATTATATTACTTTTTTATTTCATAGGAAAACCAAGAATATCATATTTCATGAGAAGAGAGGTGATTCCGGCGAGAAGGTGACCGTTGAGGGAAATAACGGCTAGAAAAATGACAGTTTTGGACGTTAAAGGTATCCCCGCTACCACCACCCCCGCTACCACAACAGCCTCACTCAGCCATCCCCGCTACCACCACCACACATCCATCC
>JAULKM010056010.1:0-12527 GCA_032355605.1 Rubia tinctorum
TTCCAAAATATCTATAACACTTCATAAATTAAAGAATTAGGAAATAAAACATATGAATTCATCCTAACCCCTTAATTTATAAAATGTCAATTTCTCTCCAATTAAATACCTAATCTATTACAAAAATAGATTTCAAATATGTTAAAAGTGAGATACAATTTGAGCACATCAAGTGTAAACTAAGTCCTATATGTAATTAATCTTGTCAGAGTATGTCTTATTTTTCTGGGTTGCGATTTCATTCATAATAACCTACTTGTGAGTTGTACCTAAAAGTTGATGGTGATTGTCTTTGTTTGGTCGCATGGATGTGATTGGTGTGTATATCATACCTTGAGTATTTACAAAGGTGATGTGTGTGTTTGTTGGTGTGAGAGAGTGGGTCAGAATTCGGTTTGTGTCACGAGGATGGTGATTTTCCAGGCGTATGCAAAACTACAGTATCTTTCATGTCCCTGTGTGATGTGTTTAAGAGGGTAGGTGTATTAGCAAAGACATGTTTGAATATATGCTTGTGTCATGAGGCCAAAAAATTAGGCGTATACGGGGCCGCAGTATTCTTGATGCCCTTGATGTGTTTGTTGGTTTCATTTATTCTGAGAAAATTGGGAGGTTTCTTCCTAAAACTTTGTCCAGCCAGTGGTGAGCTTTTGTGTGAGTGTGAGGGGTTGCCATTTGGGCCATTCGTGGGTTTGGATAAGTATAATCTATGGGCTTATTGTTTCATATGATATAGGTAGTGTTGTTATGGTTTTAGGGCTCAGATAAAGGATGGAATAGACATGGTGGGTGTGAACTCTCGACTTTTGGCTAATTGTTTTTATGTACTTTTTTTCTCTGTGTGTAAGCCATCTCTATATAAGGATAGTTATATTTGAGGGTTTGACCGGTTGTAGTTTGTTTTTATTTGTGTTGTGATAAGGTCTACTCTATATTTGTTCTAGTGGTTGTGATTATTGTGTCGTGTTGTTACTAAAGTTATTGTCAAGCTCTCATGATAAACATGGTGTGAGATTCTGGAGGTTGTTGGTTTTCGTGCCTAAGGTCTTATTGGAATGGTGGTAATCTATCTTTGATGGGTTGTATGGAGGGATTATTTCCCTTGTAGATAGTGCGGCCTGGATTAATGTCCTTTACGGGACTTTCTAGAAAAGCTCATGTGAGTTGTAAGTATAGATTTGACTATCTTTTATATGAATACTATGAATCTTGTTTAATTGTCTAATGTTTTGTTTTCTTGTGTTGTCAAGAATCGGTGATTGGGGTTAGAGAACTAAGGGGTGGAGGTCAATAGTGTCTTTCTCTATTGCTCCGCCTTTCTTCAACGCAAGTCAAGAAGTACCCACACGAGGACAAGTCTAGACTTGCATTGGCTTGGCTCTAGGGGACCATAAGGCTGCATAGTCGACAAAGGCACTTGAGTTTGGCTCGCGGAACAGTTTGTAAAGAGTTTGGCTCGCTTAACAGTTTGTTTTGTATGTCGTGTGGCAATCTTAATTTCTTTTCTAATTGAGTTCTTTACTTCTACGTCAATTTTTTATAGCAATATATTCATCCATCATTTATGAATAATATAGTGACTTGTGCATGGTGGTCGATTGTTTTTTTGCGTACGTGGATGCGAACATACCTTAATTGTGTCAAGGTAGTGTTGTGAGTGATGTTCGTGGTATGGCTGAGTATGTTTTTCCTTACCACCTTCTTTCGATCCCTCTTTCTCAAGGCCTTGCAGTTTTCATTACGGCTAGCTTCATCAGTTTGGTGTTTTACTGTGACCGACTGTCACCTATTTATACTGCGGCTAATCACCTTATTTTTTTGTCCATCTCATGTTGTGCTGCTTCTAAGAGTCCCCTTTTTTGTGGTATGAAGCATGGCATCCTCCAGATACTATAAGGGCTTGAAAAGAAGAATCTATTCCCACAGAAGATACCACTGAAGCGGGGAATTTCCTCCAGACCAACATAACTGTAATTGTGAGCGATACTTCCTGCTAGCATGAGAGATCTGCAAAAGTGGGTCCTGAGAAAGTTCTCGGGATCCACCTCTGATGCTTAATTCAGTGTTTGATAAATATAAGAGTACATTTGGAGAAATGCCATTACCCGTCCAATTGCTCCGAATCTCTATTTATAGCTAGTAATCAAAGTGATTTTCATTGATCATGGTCCATGATATTGCTAAATCATGGTTTTGTTGTTATCATCATAGGTGTCAATAATTTTTTTTCTTTCAAGCCCGTTTATCTGAATTGCTGGATGCGAGGCATTATTTTGGTCTTGGACTTCACGTGGTTAAGGAAGATGTGGCGGGGCTCTTCCTTCGCTAGGTGAGCAGCCCTCTTATCCGGCTCGCTAGGCTCGAGGTAATCTCTTTGTTTCGGATTTTATGTGATTGGGGAAGTATATACCACCTCTCAAATCATGCATATCAAGAAAATGAGTTGTCGTTTTGCAAACAACGAGCTGATTTGTTACACCAATCAAAGTAGACAAAGGGACAAATCTCATTTAGTTTTAAATCATCTCATTCTCAATGTGGAAATTTCACTTGCGAATTAAAAGTGACTAGGATAATGCTTACCAACTTGAATGCAAAAACTTAACCATTTAGAAAACCCTGCCTCGGCTTAGTGATTGAATACTTTCAAGAAACAACTAGATACAAGTGATATTACTTTACTTTTATTCGGTTTGCAAGTTTAAGTGATTCAAACTTTTATGCAGATCAACTCAGCCAGGTCTCAAGAGTCTTTTTAAAAAAATAATAATAATAAACCACCAATTGGTGGGGTTTTTATTAGGTTCTCCAAACCTTTTACCCAAAACCATAATTGTTCAAAATATACACTTCCTAATCTAAGTAGTTTAAGCAAGTCGCGATTCTAAGACAAAAGCGACTCTCCAAGCATTACGCTCCATTGATTATGTTTCTACCTCTTGAATCTCCACCTCCATGTTAATCCAAGGGTAGCCAGATAATCAATAGAGATATTCAAAAAAAATAGGTAAAATATGGATATGCAATCCAATAGCTTAAATTCTGAGATTGATAATTCCCAATCTATCACCAATTATAGCTGCCTTTGTTTCCTCGTTCATGTCACTCTAGTTCCAAGCTTGTCTACTTTGGATTCTTCTTTTTTCTGCCATCTTTGCCAATGCATGAGCGACAATGTTCTTCTCCCTAAAGAGATGAGTAACAGTCACATTGCACTGAAACAATAATTTCTGCAACTTCCATAGCTTAGTTGTCATTCTCCACGGCCATGAAACTCTGTTTCATTAGATTACAGACCTGCAAACAATCAGTTTGTAAAGTTAATGGAAGGAAATTGTGATGTATGCAAATCTCAACTCTGGAAATTACAGCAATCAGTTCAGCCTCAAAAGCATCTAATACTCCTGTGATGTTATCTCCTGCAACATACATTTCTTTTCCCTTAGCATTTCTAATTACAATCCCAGCCTTTGGTGGTTAGGATGTTGAAGCAATAATCAAGATTCTTTATACTGTGCCGAATGTTGAAGCAATCATCTCAAATAAACATAGAAGCAACAATTAGAACCCATAGAATACTCCTACAAAAATACTCCTAATAAGATTGCAAATTAAATCAACTCAGCTGAAACTACCCTAGTACAGTTATGATGAAGTCACCAACAATTTATCTGAAGTCAATAACATAGCTCAAATGGACAACACATACTGTGCAATTATCAAAATATTATATATATATATATATATATTACAAAAAGAAATCAAATTTTTTTATTTTCGTTTCCCCCTCCTCCTACTGATCGAAAATCTGCAACCATCAGAAACCACCTTCGACCAACAGTCATCGCCAAAATCCGCCGAATTTCCACCGCCTCCACCGATCTTCTCTGTCACTGGATTTCCACCAACTTTCCACTGACTTTCCACCAGTTCTTCTATGTTTTCCAGTGATGAGATACATGTTTCCGACACCGACAGTTGACGCTTCTGCCGACAACGATCTATGCTTCTAACCCTTCGACCGTCGAAGTGAGAAAAAAACATTTGATTCGAACAGTGATGTGCCCTAGCTCCATTCGGCGTTAAACAACGATGAAACTTAACTGACGCATCTTGCTGTAGAACAGCGCGATTAACATTTCTGGTGGTGCTTGCTGCAGAACATATGGTGCTGCGACATTACTGGCAGCGTGATCGATGTTCCTCACAGTAGTTGGAGAAATTGCAAGCAACGTTCAGGCACGTCAAATCCAAGCGCTACGTGGAGAAGAAGACTTTCGGAAAACACGCGAGATTATTGACCCGGTGCATGAGCGAATTGTAGGGGCGGACGGACAAAAAGTGACAGCGGGTGGACGGATGGCGACGGCGGATAAACGGCGATGGCGGACAAATGGCGACGACGGACGGCTGAGCTTCTGCTCATCAGAGGTGAGGTTTAAATTCTTATTTTTTTTCAAAGACTTGTTGAGCTTTAATATTATTTGACCGAGTATATTATCATTAAAGGTTTTTTGGTGTAGTGTTTAGTAGTCTAGACTTTGAGGTGTTAGACTTGGGTTCAAAGTCTGCTAGGACCTTCTTTTTTGAAAATTTTATATTCTTGAGATATATGATGAGCTTTATTATTATTTGACTGAGAGATTTTTCATCAATTGTTCTTTGTTGTAGTGGTTAGTATGTGGGATTTGAGGTTACTGGCATGATTTCGAATCCCACTAAGACCTTCTTTTTGAAAAATTTATTTTGTTGAGGTACTGTACCTTTTTGTTGAGCTTTGTAACTTTTTTTCTCTCATATTGATATTTTCCATTAATAGAGGTTTATTTGATATGAGTTGATGGTTTTGTAGTTTATTTGATGATATGGATTGATATTTGTAGTTTTTATAATTTTCTCATATTGATATTTTTCATTAACAGGCTGGGGTTTTGGTGATAGGAGTTGATGTTTGCAGTGTCATTTTTCCCATGTTGATTTTTTTTCATTTTCCCGATGAAGTTTAGGAGATATGAGTCGATTTTTTAGTGTCTTTTTTTCACATGTTGATGTTTTTCATTTTCTGGATGAGGTTTAGGTGTTAGGAGTTGATGTTTGTAGTTTTTGGGTGGTATGGGTTGATATTTGTAGTTTAAAAAATTGTTGATGTTTTTTTATTTTCAGAGTGAAGAATTTGTACTCTTGAGGTACTGTAGTTTTTTTGTTGTTGATGTGTTTAGTATTTTTGTCTCTCTTTTTATGTCTTTCATTTTTAGGGTGAGTTTTGGTTGATACGAGTCTATGTTTTGTTGTTTTTTTGGGGTTATATGGGTTGATATTTATAGCTTTTTTCCCTCTCATTTGATGTTTTTCATTTTCTATGTGAGTTTTAGGTTATAGGAGTTGATGTTTGTAGTGTTTGGGTGATATAGGTTGATATTTGTAGTTTTTAAAAAAAATGTTGATACTTTATGACTTTCAGAGTGAAGAATTTATACTCGTGAGGTACCGTAACTTTTTTGATGATGTTTTAATTTTTTTTCCCCTCTCATGTTGATATTTTTCATTTTTGGGTGAGTTTTAGTTGTTATAAGTCGATATTTTGTAGTTTTTTGGGCTTATGTGGCTTGATATTTTTAGGTTTTCTTTTCTCTCATGTTGATATTTTTCATTTTGTAAGACAGTTTTAGGTTATAAGAGTTGATTTCATAGCTTTTAGGTGATATAGGTCGATTTTTTTGTAATTATTTTTCCTTATGTTGATGTTTATCATTTTTTCGGGTGAAGTTTAGGCTATAGGAATTTATGTTTTTAGCTTGACTAAATTATTTTTTTGTCCCCAACATATTTTTCAATAACATCTTTTGGTCACCGATGCCAATACCGCGTACATTCGGTAACCAACAAATACAAAATGATTTGTTTGGTACCCAAAGGTGGTTTTCAGGAAAACCGAAATTATTTTCTGACATAAACAGGGTTATTTTCATAATTTTACAAATTAAAAACTTAGAATTTAATTATTTTTGATTCTGGATACATATTTAAAAAGGTGTGAAATTTTAGGGGCCTAACTGAAAATAATTAAATTTTAGGCGCCGCTCTGATGGTCGCCTGCTCATTCCACGATTCCTCGCTCTATGAAGTTTAGGATGAATTTCCACCGCTACACTGTCTCTCCTCCTACACTGGTCACGTGTCGACATAGGAAGCCTGAACATCGACAAAGGAAGCCTGCGCGACGACGAAAGAAGGTTGGCCTGATTCAGCAACGGCCGAAGAATTTTGCCAGTGACGGTAGGTCAAAATCTGAATGGAGAAGGAGGAGTGGCGTTATAGTGGAAACCTAAGCTCTCCAGCGCCTCTACAAGCTCGTCGGTGGAAACCCTAGCTCGCTCACTGTTTCCACTGGCTAAAACCCTAGCTCGTCGGTGCCTCTACAATGGGGTGGCGGGGAAGAGGCCATGGCAACGGGAAATAGGTCAGGGCAGCGGCGGAATTAGGTGGCAGGGAATCGTGTCTGGGCAGCGGAATCAGGTCTTTTCTTCTTTTATTTTCTTTTAATTTTTTTAACTCAGTGGTATAATGGTCCTTTTACAGATTTTTGGCCAATTTTGCTGTTAACTTTACCTAAAAACCAACTTTTGGAACCAAATAAATCATTTTGTATTGGTTGGTTACCGAATGCACACAGTATTGACATCGGGGACCAAAAGATGGTATGCGACATATGTTGGGAACCAAAAAAACAATTTAGTCTTTTTGCTTTTAGGTGATATTGGTTGATGTTTGTAAAAATAAATTAAAACTTTGTTGATGTTTTTTATGATTTTTTGTTTATGATTGTTAATATTTTTTTTGATTTTTAGTTTATGAATTTTATGATTTTCTGTTGATGTTTTGTTACTTGTATTTGACGTTTTTTTCATTTTTATTTGATTTTCTAAAAATATTTTTTACTGCAATGTTCAGTCGATGTTTTATGATTTTCCGTTAATGATTTGTTAGTTGTAGTTGATGTTTAAGATTTTCAACTCGATGACCATATTAATTTTTTTTGCATTTTTAAAAAATTTGAATATTTTTTGATATTTTGAATTGTTTTTGTAGATTGCATCTGGCGGGAAAATAATTAAAAAATTAAAGGAAAAAACCCTGAAAAAATATTTGAGATTGATCCCTGTAAAATTGTTAGAATTGTATAAAAATTCTTGTCTAAAGTTTAGACTATCAAAGAGGAGGTCATCTCATTTTTATAATATACGAGACATTTTAATACCATTTACCTCTTACATAGATAAAATTAGTAATTTTAGTTTATTTTATAGACATCTAAAAAACTCATGGAGATTCAAAAATTAATGCGAAATTCTTTGAGCATAAAATTTTTAAGTTAAAGAAACTTTAATTGGGTTAGAAGAATTAAACCCCTAGATCATATCGGGTTTAATTTTGCATTATATACAATTTATTTTTTTATTTTTTTCAAGATTATGTTTAGAAGATGTTTAGAATTTAGAGTTTTTATTAGCATGTACTTGCCTACTTGATAAAATATATATACTAGAAAATGCAATACGAAGTATGTTTGAATAATTGTGTCAAAAAATAATGTATAATTTCAAATAAATTCTTATTATCTATATATTAAAAATTATCACCCAAAACAATTAATTTTATCAACAGTAACAAGAAAACTGAACTGAAAATAATTCAATATATTATAGATATAGGATGTTTTAAAATCATGGTACGCAAATAAAATAAAGATATAATATTCTGCACACAAAGTTTTGTTTTAGCGAGTACAAATTTTAGGCAGGGGTTTAATTTGCATCAATAAAAAGTTTTATTTGGGATAGGTTTTTTTTTCTGAAAATGCTGATAAATTTATGGACCTTCTGTGCAATTATCAAACTGCTATATATAGCAAAAATTCTAGAATTTTCATTTTCATTTTTTCAGCAACAGATCGGAAACCGCCTCCGGCCGACGATTTTTATCTGTTTACGGCCGGATTTCCGCTGGAATTTACCGGTTTTCCCCTCCTCCAGAATATTGCCGGAATCTCATAGGCAACCTCGTGCCGTCGTTCTCGGAAACGCTCCGCTCCACCACGCAACCGCTTCACTCTGCCGTGAAACCCTATGCCCCTGCAATTCGACGCTGATGCGACACTTCTTCATCTTCTGGATCGCTGCTGAACCAGTTGACCTACCGAATTTGCCGATTTGAGTCTATCTCATGTGTGGAGAATCGGATTCGGTGAAGTCAGTCCGCTCCGATTCGAGTCCGATCTCCGATGGCGTTTCTCAAGTAACGGTTCTCCAGCGTATCTCAATGGAGAAGAAGGCTCTGTTGTTGTGCAATTCTGTCTCGGCTTCGTGCTTGTTTCATTAGGTTTCATTTGTCAGTACTGTAATTGATTGAGTTTTGTTTCTTGTTTTGAATGCTATGTTTCCAGCAAGATGAACATGCCTTGCGAATACCTGTGAGACTTTGATGTAGGGTTACATTGTGAGATGTCTTGAAGTTCGTGATATTTAGCCTTGATGCACGTAAATTCAGCTGGTTAATCCGTTCTAAAAGGTAGCATAGTGAATTTGAGTATTTTTGTTCATTTTGTGTATCAAAGTATATTCGTGGTTTTATGCATTGTATGTTTTTATCTAATGTTTATATATTTCATTATTCGGGTGAGGTATATTTGATATGAATTGATGTTTTGTAGTTTATTTGGGTGATATGGATTGTTATTTGTAGTTTTTTTTAAAAAAAAAACAAATTTCATGTTGAAGTTTTTCATTTGCCAGCTGAGGTTTAGTTGATAGGAGTTGATGTTTGTAGTATTTTTTTTCTCTCATCTTATGTTTTTTGGGTGAGGTTTAATTGATATGAGTTGATGTTTTGTATTTTTTTGTGATATGGATTGATATTTTATTTTATAATTTTCTCATGTTGATGTTCTTCATTTTTCGGCTGACATTTTGGAAATAGGAGTTGATGTTTGTAGTGTCTTTTTTCTTATGTTGATATTTTTTATTTTTCGGATGAGGTTAAGGTGCTGGGAGTTGATATTTGTAGTTTTTTTTAAAAAAAAAATTGTTGATTTTTATGATTTTCCGATTGAATAATTTATACTCTTGAGGTATCGTAGTTTTTTTTTTGATGTTTTTAGTTTTTCTCATGTTGATTTTTTTCATTTTCTGGATGAGTTTTAGTTGATATGAGTTGATTTTTTGTAGTTTTTTTTTAGTTATATGGGTTGATAGTTTTTGCTTTTTTTTCCTCTCATGTTGATATTTTTCATTTTCTCAGTGAATTTTATGTGATACGAGTTGATGTTTGTATTTTTGGGGGACATAGGTTGATTTTTTGCAGTTTTTTGTTTTATTTTGTTGACGTTTTTCATTTTCTTGGTGAAGTTTAGGTGATAGAATTTGATGTTTTTGGTTGATATTAGCTTATATTTGTAATTTCTATTAAAAATTTGATAATTGAAATTTGTTAATATTTTTATGATTTTAGTTGATGTTTTGTTAGTTGTAGTCGACATTTTTTCAAAAATTTCCATTTTTATTTAATTTCTATTATATTTTTGGTTGATATTAGTTTATTTTTGTAATTTTAATTAAAATTAATAATTGAAGATTTGTTGATATTTTTATGATTTTTAGTTGATATTTTGTTAATTGTAGTCTACGTTTTTAAAATTTTTTGTTGCTTGTTAATATATTTTTGGTTGATATTATTAGTTGATTTTTGTAATTTCTATTAAAAATTGATAATTGAAGATTTGTTGATATTTTTATGATTTTTAGTTGATGTTTTGTTAGTTGTAGTCGACGTTTTTTTAATTTTTTGTCGTTTTTATTTGATTTTAAATATTTTTTGTTGTTTTATTTGTTTTTAATATATTTTTTGCTCCAATTTTTTAGTTGATATATTTTTATTTTTCGTCGATGTTCTGCTATTTTTTGGTGATGTTTATAATTTTCAGTTCGATGATTATATTTTTTTTTGCATTTTAAAAATATTTTTAAATATTTTTTTAATTTTTTTGCAGATTGCAGATGGCGGGAAAAAATTTGGACAAAAAAACCCTCGGAAAAATATTTGTTATAGGTCCCTGTAAATTATTAAAGATTGGTCCATGAAACTAGAATATAGCTAGAACTGCATAAAAGTCTTTGCCTAAAGTTTAGACTGCATCACATGAGACCATCTCGAAATTGAATCAGTAATAGTTTCTTATTTTTCTTGTATTTTTTTTAGAATAATTTTTCCCTTCTTGTATTTTGTAACATTGAATCCGACTTCAATATGGTGCCCCAGTGGAGAGGCCAAGACAAGGGAGAGAAGGAGAGATGACTCCGACAAAATCAGAAAACTCCAAAAAAAATAGAAAAAGGCGAATGACAAATAAGAATATAATTCTTATATCGAAAGTGTATTTTAATAAGAGTCCGTCTCTTGAAAGAGTTTTTTCATAACTTGTGAAAAAAATCAAGGTTTAAACTTTAAATTTGAATAAATAAAAATAAAAATTTTGGGTTGTATTAATCGAGTCATAAACTTATCACTCCTACATGTTACATAATAAAATTTTAATATTGCAACTAAAACCTTTTACATTTCTATAATTCCAATTCAACCTCGTCTTTCCATATGCATATGGAAAGACGGTCTTTTCCAAAACTCTGTCTTTCAATAATAGTATATGTGAATTATTATATTTTAAATAATAATAATAAATTAAATTATAATATACTCATGGTACTCGAGTGATTTGAAAATTTTATATGTGGGAGAATTGAGTGTGTGGGGTGAGTAGCCAGTTAAATTTTAACACGTGATAAGTGAGCGAGAAAAAAATTGGAAAAATCAAAAGACTAAATTATAACACTACTCACTTCCCTCGTGTCAAAATTTAACTGCCTCTCACCCTTACATACTCAATTTCTCATATATAATTTCTTGTGCTTGAGAGATGCCATATAATATACTCCCTCCGTCCTACAAAAAATGACAGGTTTTCTATTTTAGTTTGTCCCAATTAAGACAACATACTTTGAAAGTTACATAAAATTGAAAAGACTAAATTGTTTTTTTGGTTCCCAACATATGTCGCAATACAATCTTTTGGTCCCCAAATCCAATACTGCGTATATTCAGCAACCAACAACTGCAAAATGATTTTTTGGTCCCCAAACGTGGTTTTCAGGTATACCGAAATTATTTTCCAATATAACTGGGTATTATGTAATTTTACTAATTAAAAAGCATTTTCATTTAAAAAATCTCAATTTCTATTTTTTCTTTCACCCCGCTTGATTTGCCCTCCACCACCGCGACTCCAGTCGTCGTCGCCGCTCCAACCCAACGCCCCACTCCACCCCTCCACCGGACTTCGATTTCCCTTCCATTGCCCCGCCTCGCTCGATTTGGCCTCCACCTCCAGCCCTCAATCACCGCGTCTGGTTTTCTCCAAATCTGGTTCCGACTGACTTTTGCGAAGGAGAGACTAGCTTCCTCATCATCCGTCGCTGTCGGAAACAACAAGGTGGTCGCTGCCTCATATGCGGGGGTCGGATGGAGCTAAGATCTGCTGTCCGCTGCTCGGATTTGGTTGTTCCGCTCAGCTAGTTTGCCGGAGAGCTCCTTGCTAGCGTTCTAAGCTCGCAGAGCTTCGCCGGAGACACGCTAGAGAAGTCAAGATGACTGCATCTGTGCCACCGGCAACTGTGTCTGCAGGCCACTCTAGCGCAACTCAGCTTCCACCACGGCGGTGTCGCCGACTTTGTAGAAACCCTTGTAGAAACCCTATTTTTTATTTTTTAAAACTCAGGGGGTATAATGGTTAGTTTACATATTTTCGGCCAATTTTGCCATTGACTTTACCTAAAAACCGCCTCTGGAGACCAAACAAATCATTTTGTATTTGTTGGTTGCTGAATATACACGGTATTGGCCTTGGGGATCAAAAAATGGTTTTGTGACATATGTTGATTACCAAAAAAATAATTTAGTAAATTGCAAAGAATATGTTAAATTTTCACAATACTTTAACAATTTTGAGACGAGATCCACTGCCTTTTCAAATTCATACTTCCTCAGTCCCATTTCAAGATGAAATCTAACTATTCATTTAGTCAACACTTCTTAAATTTGACGCTAAAATTGAATTGGTATATAAGTGTACAAACTATTGTTTAATACGTTGTTAGATTCGTCATAACGTATCTTTTCGAAATATCAAATTTTTACAAGTTTTAATCATCCTCAATGAAAGATATTAAGGATCAAACATTTTTCAAGTCAACTGTCAAAAGTCAAAGTGTGCAGGTTGAATTGGTACAGATGGAGTATTTATAATTATTACCTACTGTACAATTCTCCTAAAATGTTGTGCAAAAATAGATAATCCCACCGTCTCAACTTAAATTGTCCACTTCACTTTATGTCACTATGCAGTGTCCAATTTTGACCACATATTTAAATAGATATATAAACAATAATATTATCATATATGATATTGTTGAATTCAT
>JAULKM010056020.1:0-12527 GCA_032355605.1 Rubia tinctorum
GGGCCAGGCCCCGCAGACGTAGGTGGATTTCACCGAACTGCGTAACCAAGTTGTGTGTCTTGTGTTTATTTATTTTTTACATACTTGGTTAGGTTAAGACTACGTTGGAACACAGTTAACTAGATAACGACTAAAACGGTAAAACCAGTTTTTCACAAGGTCTAATATGTAATATTTTTGGATAAGTTTTTATAATTTTAAAAAAATATTATTGTTGCAAATAGCCAAAAGTTTGATAAATAATTGGAATTCGGCTGAATATTTTACACAACTGTGTCTTGATAGTGTTCACCTTTAATTTTCAAAAAAGAAAACTCAGACGAACAAATTTTTATTAGCGGTAAATCCTATTGATACGAGATCAAAATGTCATTTATTTACCACTTTCTTAGTTTGGTATTTTTAGGAGTTTAATACTATACTTTTTTTCTACTAGATTTTTTTTGGTGAGGTTGTGTGCCCATATTTGCTTGAATGTGTTACTGCCATTAGTAAGTTGTCTCTTGTTTGTTGTTTTCAATAAGTTTATCGTTCCTTGATGCCACTGTTTTAGGAATGTTTGATCGTCACTGACACTTTGAATCGAAGAAAAAAGGAAGCAGTTTTTGAGATGGAAGGTTCAGCTTATGGAGAAGGTAATCCAGAAGCTCGATTTCGAGGCCGGTGGCACCAACTCTTGCGTCGCTACAAGAAAGTTGTTACTCTTCGACAAGTCAATCGCCCTGAATTTGCAGCTAAAAAAGTAATAATTTTTCCATCAACCATTTATCAAGTCCATTCCTTCACTGTAATAAAAATAATATTTCTTACTCGTACATTTTTATCAGTGTCCCCTATTGGTACTAGGCTTTGAATTTTCTGTAATCATCGTTTTTGACTCAAATAACCTAGAGAAAATTTGAGATTTCTCACCCTGCTAAGGTCAAGAATTCATAATTAGCCAAAGAATTAGAAATCTTGATGGATTTCATTTGAATAGGTATGTTCCAATTTCATAAATTCCTAATCAGTATGGTGGGCTTAAAAGGGATGAGGATTTATAATTCTCATCCACAGATGATGTAGTTTCAAAGATTGTAATCAAGGCAAGTTGTCGAAATCCCGACACCTGGGTACATGAAGTATAGTAGTGTAGCATGTTTAGGTTTCAGTTTCTCTAAAGTTTATGGACAATCATTGCAGGTTGAAACTACATTGATCTGGGATGTGACAGTTTTTTGTTGGGAGGTGAACTACAAGGAAGAATTTTTGTCAACTGATGAAAATTCATGTACCATGACTGTCCAAAAGGAGAGGAAAATGGCCTCCAACTCCGAACCAATCATGTCCATTGCATTGTGTTTATATGAACATAAAAATTAACTAGGCATATTGTGAAAACACTGTTTGGTAATGTGTAGTAGAACTAGAGTGTTTGTTGTCAATCCGGCAACAATGATTTATGTTTAAATAGATGTTAAATAATTTTAAAAATAAAGAAAACAGAAAAAATCAAGTAAAAAGGAGAGTAATATAAATAAATAAATATGTATATATATGTCTGTAGTTAAAAATGATATTATATATAAAAATCAATAATGTGTAGAGTGGGCCTCCTGACAGGTAGTCTGTCCATAAGTTTATAGACAGTCCACTTATTTTTTACCTTATACGCAGCATTTGTTAAATTACATTTTAAATTTAAATATTTTAAAAAAATAATTTACATTATATATTTTAATATTTTCACATTAAAAACACACTATTACCTTTTTTAACTTTTAAAATCCATTACTAAATTTTATTAAAAACATTATAACATTTAAAATATAAAGTACGGTGGATTGTCCATAAATTTAAGGAAAAGTCACCTTTCCTGAAACTTTCTCTAATGCGTAACATATGTGTGTTCCATTTATTAATTTTAGTTTCCTCACTAAAATAAAAATAAAAATAAATAATGTGAGTGCTTTTATTATTTTTATGCCATTAACTCAATTTAATCTACTCGTTTTATATTTTAAAATTCATTTATGCTTTGTTTACCTGAATAAATAGAGAAAAAATAAAGTGTTCATAATAATTTGTTTAATGAACAATTTTTCCTCTTTTTAAGTACCAACTTTTCCCCCAACGAGAGATCTTGTCAGATTGAAATCAACGTCAGTTGAGTGAAATATCATTATATTTAAGTATGTGCAGACATCGTGCAAATATGCGTTATTTAGACGTGCATCATTTATTGTGGCACGTATATTGCACGAAGATTTATGACAAAAATTTCTCCAATTTTATGCATTATTATATGTTGAGTGATTTGGACAAAACAGAAAAAGGATAATTATGTATTTTAATTCAAAAGAAGGTCAATTTAGGATAATACATTTATGCACGTGCAATTTAAGAGCGGTCTAATAAGTTCTTTTATATTATCTTGTATTTCGCACTAGCTTACCAATCCACAACCCGCCTCAATTCGCCCCAGATCATCCATTAGAGAGCCATATGGCAGGACTGGACAAAAACAACAAAGCGAACCAGGTTTAGTAACACAGTACGAATACATCATAACACCACATCTTCATAACTAAGGTACACTCATTCCCAAGTCCACAAAACACCAACAATCTATTTAATCTATTTATCTTCCACCCCTTGAAGATTGCTTTAACTATAATAATATTCTTCCAACCTATTTAATATGATAACAAGTCCTATTGTGTGTGACCCTTTGGATTCCAATTCACGTTGGCAATAAATCTATTTCATAATTTAATATTTTTAACTTTTGAACATAAAACTAACACTCAAAACCCATTTTTTCTCGAATGCTATTAATCTTTAAACACTCTACATATTTTCTCATCCACCATTACAGATTCATTATGAAGATTCATCAGCAACAAAAGAGGGAGTCATCCATCACCCGCCACTACATTTTCTTCACCACAAATCCATAATCAAAACCCTCAACCGGTTTGAAACCCTCAACCACTACATCCGCCTCTACTCTACTGCACGTGTTAGTCCCATCTCTGTTGCCACCATCGGATCTGTTGGCATCCTTTTCCAAAAATGTCGATCTACATATGACGGGCGCTGGCGCGCCGTGAGATTGAGCCTGCGCGCGGGCGCTGGACACGGGCTGCGCGCACGGAAGGTTACGCGGGGCGCGCGGGCGCTCGCACTGGCCGCGTGTTCTCTGTCCGAGGACTCATTTCCTTCGGCGTTTTGGGCGCGCGGCCGCGTGGTTAAGCGCCCGGGCCGAACGCTCGGCCTTCTTCACCCTGCCGGTCGGCCGGCTGATCTTCGGTTGGTTGTCACAGGTAAATCGTTGATCCGATTCGTGAGTTCTTGTAGTCAATTTCATAGTGCTCGAGAAGACGAATCCAATGGTCCCATCCTTAGAGGTTGGTTCTTCTTGTATTTTTCCCGGAACTTGGTTCACACTTCCGGATCACAATTCATCCGCTTCTTTGTCTTCTACCACGTTTTGACTCGTGTCCTTCAATCTTCTACCATCCTTGCGAATGGCCTTCAATACAATCCTCCAAAGTGCTTACGAACAATGTACAAATTAAGCTTACAAAAAGAAATCTATATGCTCATAAGGACCAAAAATCCATTGGACTCAAACTAGATTGCAAAATGAAGGATTTAGATACGAAAACCGAAAACGCTCATCTAAACCGCTTATGATGTAAATCTACCTAAATCTAACAATCTTCCAACAAAAATATAACAAAATAGATGTTAAATGCTTCGAAAAATACATGCATTTGACGTCTCATCATTGATATTTATGTTATTTCAGTTGATGTCTATGCGTAATTTTTTGGGTTTATTGTTTTTTTATATTACAACAGCCGAATAAAGGTGTGGATGTTTTATAGTAGTTTGATTTTTAAATTGTAACGGTTGATGTGTATACTTTGCACATATAAGTTGATGTTTATATCTCTGTTATCCATTTTATTGACTTTTATGCACTTTTCTATTTGATATTTATGAGTACATATCGTTTTTTGTACATATGTTTATGCATATTCAGCAGACGTCTCAATATTAGTTTATTTTTGTTGTTTTTCTTCTCTTTTTTTTTACTAATTGTGTTGTTTTACTCTCTTTCAATGTTTATGTTCATTTTTAGGTCTTTTATTGGTGTTTCAATTTAGGGAATATGCACCTAATAATAATGATGCTTGTATTTTTCTCTTTCGATCTTCCATGGTTGAGTTAACTTTACATTGATCGGTGAGGGATGAAAGTTGGATCAAATTCAAAGGATAAAGAAGGTCAGTGATGGTAGTGACGAAACTTGAGGCTTGGTTTGTGCACTAATGGAATAAACTCGTTCGGTAATATAAGCAGCAATCATAGTTCATGACCAAGGATGGTAGTGATTTACAACTTGCCCCTATGGTTATGCATGATAAGGAAGTACATTATGTTTTCTCTAATGATCTCCAGTCTTAGACAACCGAGGAACGATATCAATGTGTACCTATCCCCCTTGGTGGATGACCTTAAGAAGCTGTGGGATCTGGGCATGAGCATGTATGATGGTTTTTGGAAGGAGTTGTTTGATTTTAAAGCAATGTTGTTCTGCACTGTTAACGAATTTCCCGCATATGGAAACTTTTCTGGATATTTAGTTAAGGGTCACAAGGCCTACCCCATTTGTTTGGAAAGAACGGAATATTTTTAATTGAGGCATGGAAGCAAGATTGTGTATCTTGGGCACCGGTGATGGCTTTCAACAACTCATTGGTGGAGGAATCGGTGCGCTGAATTCAATGGCAAGGTTGAGTTGGCGCCCCTCCTCCCATATTAACAACTTCTTTAATCTCGAACATGTTGCGTAATTTTTTAAATGAATTTGGCAAGAGAAAGAGGAAACCGAAGGTTGCCCGTAGTTGGAAGAAATGTTCCATATTTTTTGAACTACCGTATTGGGATACCCATGACATGCAACACTGTTTGGGCGTGATGCATATTGAAAAGAATGTATGTGATAGTTTTGTTGATACTTTGATGAATATCCTGAGTAAGACAAAGGATGGAGCAAAGTTAAGGAAAGATATGGTTGAAATGAGAATTTGACCAGAATTGGCTCCCGAGGATAGGGGACCGAAGACGTACTTGCCCGCTGCTTGTTACACGCTTTCGAAAGGTGAGAAAGAGTTGATATGTTCCAGCCTCAAAGGTTTGGTTGTCCCGACTGGCTACTCTTCTAGGGTTAGCAATCTAGTATCCGATGAGGGATTGAGATTGGGTAATATGAAATCACACGATTCACATTGTTTGATTCAAGAATTTCTCTCGGTTGCAATTAGATTCATCTTGCCAACTCATGTCAGAAAGTGTAGTACACAGTTGTGTCGCTTCTTCAAGGTAATATGTTGTAAGGAGATTAAGCGTTGAAAATTGGAGGAATTTCAGGAGGAAATAGTAATCGTGTTGTGCGAGTTAGAGATATATTTCCCTCCCTCATTCTTTGAAATCATGGTGCACTTTTTGGTTCAAGTTGTGCGGGAGATATTGATATGTGGTCCTGTTTATCTTCGATGGATGTATCCCTTTGAGAGGTATATAAAGATATTCAAGGGTTATTTGAAAAATCAATATCACTCGGATGCTATTATTATGCATAGGTATGTGACCAAGGAGGCGGTAGAATACTGTATGGAATTCATGAATTCATGAAGAATCAAGAGTCGGTTGGTGTACCCAAACCACGCTATGGTGACAGAGTGGGTGGCAAAGGTTTGCGAAAAGGAACAACTAGGTTATTAACCCCCAATGAGTTGATGAAAGCACACCTATTTTCGATTCAACTAAATTGGTATGGAGGACATGTCGTATGTGACTTCGCAAATGTCAGGTCGTGGTATGAAAATCGAATAGAATTATGATGAAATAGAGATGTCGATGTCGTACTAGTAGTCGGTGACTGATTCAGTCTGAAAGAATTGGTCACGATGACGTTGCAGCTGCCCGTCAGTCAAAGTCAGTGACTAAATCAATTTAAATCAATTAATTTATGCGATGTCGCTAGTATGTCGCTAACCCCTCTGTATAACTGGTCTTAGGATGTGCGACTACAGTGCAACGTCACATATGTTCAGTTTTCCTTCAAAATCATCAGTTCTAAACCTATCCAACTAGAACATGGAATGATTTATCTAAGGGTCTCATTCCAAGTTCACAACAGCCAAACACCTATTTTTTATTCAACTAAATCCATTAACACGGATACTAACATAGAATCCATATCACAAACACTAACATGGAATCTATGAAGCACAAATGCTAACAAGGAATTCATATCACATCATGCAAGGTCATGAAAGTGACCAAATTCATAGTGCACTCAGAATACAAATACTTATAATTAACACATAATCATAAATTCAATACAAGGACATCAATTGGAGGGGGACAAAAGAGGATTGATATCATCTTCTTTTGATGAATTTCCATATTTAGATGTCGATTTCAAATGCTTCCTCCCATCTTCTTCCGACTCGGCCTCGGTCTCATCACCGATGGATCCTGTTTCATCTTCACTATTGGCTAGCCCATCGCCCTTATCTCCTGGTTCTCTTGGCTCATACACCCGGGTTTCTTCCTCTTCCTCTGAGCCCTCTTCATCATCATGGTGTTCTTCATGATCATGTTCAGCCATTTTGGGGTCGACACGAGGTGCCTTGATAGCACCGACAAACATTGCCTTCAGGTCCGCTAATTTCGTCATCACCTAGTGCACATGGGGTTTGGTGTGATACACCAGAGCCTTTATCTCTACCAAGTCCCTCATGATTTTGGCCCCATGCGATGTGCTTCAGTCCTTTATGGAAAAATGAAATGATCTTTAATGTCGTAAAAAAGTTATAATTTAAAATAATAAACAATTGGAATGAGTTGGAAATAAATGGAATTTCATACCCGATCGTGGGACATAAGTGGCAGCTTGAGGATGCATTTGCGGGTGTTGATGGAGTACTGTCGGGACGAACATCAAGATTGCCCTTGGGGACGTTGCGATCAATCCATGTCCCCGCCTCCTAGTGCCAATGTTTCTCGTCGAATTAGTTCCCATCATAATACCTCAGATGGTCTCGACAGTTGATTTGATCCTCACCCTTTGCTTCTCCATGAGGCAGTGATGACGTTGCCATAGGGCAGGGTGCGACTCTTCACAACGAGGGCCACCGTGTGAGCTCGTTGATGATGGTGTAACCATGATCGACTACCTTCTTCTCCGAGATGTGGTAGTACAAGACGATACCGTAGATAATGTACTCTGAAGGATGTCTGGCCCTTACAAGAATTTGTACAATGATGTTGTACATCATCCTCTCTTCAAGTTCCAGTATATCAATCTTCACGGACCTTGTTGTGATGAACCCATTTCCCACATTAATCTTGAAGTACTTCTCAACCAACGGTTGGGGTCGAGGCCCCTTCCGAATCATCCTCGTTGGCTCTAAGAGGCTACGAGTCCCTACAATATACTTTCATCGGCACAACCTCCGATTGATCATCTCCTCTAATGGTGCAACCAATCGCCTCGTTAATCACCTTCAACGTCAGTGCCATGGTCACATCGTTCACTCTTGCGGTATAGTTGCTGTTTGTTGGCCGCTCAAAATTAGCTTAGAACTCCTTGACCTCTATCTCGTAGGTCGGCTTTTCGAGGCAAATCAACCCTACCATTCCCGAAGGTTTGAATGGCTCTAGAAAAATGTCCAAGTGGAGCCGTTCCACATCCTTGGGCCACATGCATCTAACCTCCTTCACCCTTCTATTTCTCAAAATTGCAAAACATTTCTCATTTTTCTTGATGAAGAAGCATTTTTTATCGAATGTAGGTGACGGAGGTTCATCAACGGTCCCCGCCTTTTTAGAGTGGGATGTACTTGCTCCATGTTTCTGTCCCTTGGCCATTTTGCGGTTTTCTTCAATGGAGACATCTATTAAACAATAAAATACGTGAAGGTTAGTCAGACAAACAATTCATTGAATGGAATTTATTTGTTGACCGATATCGCATACACTTTGCAGAACTATTGACAAGACCGATTGGCATATCAATGAAGCCAAATATATGTGTGAGGTGTATCCGAATGGTAAAAAAATGCCATTGAAAGCAAACTAAATTAGCACAAGGTTTAAACACAGCTACTTTAACATCAGACACAACATGTTCTAGGAAAAAATAGACATTGTCCCTAAGCCTAAAATGACACATTCAAAAATTGAAAAATTGAAACCCCATTAAGTAAACAGTGGCAAATAACTAAATCAAACACCAACATTCATTTGTGTTGAAGTTATAGCAACATAATAGGATGGAAATATTTAAATGAAAGCAAACAAGCATTTGAATTAATCGCTTAAACATTTGTTACCTAGGTTAGGGTATCGAGGGGTACCCTTCGAACTGAATGAAACTGAGATAGGTTGAACGGGAATGAGTCAGATTATATACAAGGATGTGCGGTTTCTTGATAGATTTGATGGTTTTTGAACCATTTTTTCCAGAAGCGGTCGTTTGAGTGCGACGTCGGGGGTCTGAGAATGTGAGGTAGTCGATCCGGGCGATTTATATATTGTATCGCAAATGGTGTCGTTTAAACCAACCTTGAAATGTCGTAGCGTATATCGCAAAGGACAACAATCTGTACAAAAGACGTACGATGTCGTTGTTCGTACATACATGGGACGGGAATTACTGTGGGCCCAGTTAATTTTGGCGGGCTTGTACCAAAGGGATATGAATTATCGATCTGCGATGTCGATCACTAATTCGATAAGACCTTAGGATAACTGACATATTAGTGACGTTGCCTCTAAATGGACCTGGGCCGATTAGTACAACCAGTACAATGGTTGTTACTAATTGGGCTTGAACATTAGTGGGTGTAGATCACATCATCCGATTTCGCACATGTGTTTCGACCTGACCAACATGTATCCGACTTCTACGCTACGTCGTACATATGTACGGGGTTTTCTTGCCCAAAATGCATTTATTTGAGCCCAAAATGCTAGGCCCAAGTTAAATAGTATGGAAACAGTATTCCGGAATACAATTAATTATAACAATTTTAGAAACACATGAATACTAAATATGACTATGGTCGGGCCTCCTAATTCTTCCTAATAGAACAGGTGTTGTCAAACATGTACTTGTGTAAGATGCTTGAACAATTATAAGATAAAAAGGATTGCCCTGCTTGTACAAGTAGCGATGTTATCTGGACTTACGATAGGGCAGGACTCAAAAATTGACTCTGGTAATAGGGTTGACTAATCATCCTCATATAATGAATTACGAAGTAATTTCTTGAAATGGATAGAATAAGCCATCGAATGACATCAGCTATGAATAGGCACAACCAATCTTAACCTTCATACGGGTAATAGTTAAACCCTCACACATGTAATGAGGTTGGTAGTTTGTGGGGTTTATAGTAAAACACTTCGTGATAAATGACCATGCTATATAGGTAGGACTCATATGAGATTGGCTATCATGTCTTGCCTTAAACCATATTATCATCACAACGGGATATTGTGAAACCCTAAACCATTGTATGATTGAAAGAGCCGATATCGTTAGGCTTAGAACAACATCGGCTACTCTATTGGCTTGCAACATTCTTAGCAGTGGAACCAACTAGTGTCTAACCTACACTAGTAAAATGTGGATGGCTATTACTGTATGCAAACAGGAAACCTTATTTTGCTGAAAGACCTGATTTTGTGATGCCTAGAAAAATAATGGCTATTGCATTCACCAACCTTCAGCACGCTTAGTCGTTAAACGAGTTATTGTCAAACCCTCATCCATCTTGACAACTCACTTATTCAGGTTAACTATTCATTTTTGTGTAAAGAAAGAAGTATGTAATTGCTACATCATCATGGGCTTTGGCCTTGAATTACATCGGTAAAGAAAGTACACGACTTTAACAATCATAACCGTCCAAAAGGCAATGTTCAAACCCTAACAAGGGTATTATAGTTGTAAACCAATAGGTTGAAAATGGAAACACTATGTAACTAATAAAATTTGATGTTTTTTGTCCTCATGACAGGTTTAAAGAATGAATAAAAACCTACAATACAAAGTTGCATGGTACCTCTTTCTTAGCGAGTGTAGGCCGGATAGTTGGCGACGTCGGTTATTCAAGGAGAATGGGCTATTAGGTCCATTGACTGACCCATTACATGCCAATGAACATTTGTAAAACATTTTCAATTTGAATAATGTGCCATCTCCTTTGATGCAACTACATTGCTTGTAAGTATTAATGCATCACCCTAACTTGAATTATCAATATTATGTGTGTAGCTCTTGCATGTTTATAGCCTCTAACCATGTACAAGACTGACCATGTTAATAGGCTCTTGCATGTACAATCCATTTCCAAATTTAAAGGTTGGATAGGGGTTCTTTTCCCATTAAAGATCCAACATGACCATGTTGCGATGAAGAAGCGTTTGGCATATTTGAGCTCGCGGTTGATGCACAAGGACAACTCCATATACATCACACCTTATTATGAGCGGTGAGTAAAATCTACTTACTGTATTAGTATTATTTCGATTCTATTAAATGTTATGGGATTGTATTGAGTTAATGACGATTGCATTTTTTGTAGCAACCATTGGATGGTGGCTATCATCGTTCTTCCATCAAACACGGTGTTCTGCTACGATCCATTACATCAAACACTCCCGAAAACTATTTCATTCACGATTACTAAGGTGATGGCAGATCACTTGATTACCAAGCATAGAGGATGCACGTGGAAGTCCCTCAAGGTTACAATTAACTTAAAAATTGTATTATGAGATAAGGATTTGCTATAAGATACTTAACTATGTGTTTGTGAACAATTTGTCCGTTGGAATATCATAAAAAACAAGTGGGCACATGGGAAAGCCATCAATTATGAGGTTACTCGTTGTTGTAGTATTTTTCTGAGGAAAAAGTGCCATACCCCATCAAGCTTTAAGAGGATGTACGAGAAAGTTGGGCGCTCTTTATGATGGTAAAGAATTTGAATTCTTTATTTAACCCGTCTACCATATAACGAACTTTGATTAGGTTGATTTTTTTTTGTTAAATCGTCATTCTCTAAAATGCCCATTGATACTTTTCAAGGTATTTTTTGACACCTTGATATATATCTCTAGCTAGCTATGGAGTATCAATGGTAAGTTCATTTTGTGAGAAATTTGGTAACCTAATTTGTGTATGGATTTTGTACTTTCCATGATTGATGTAGTAACATGCAATATGAAAGGGAGTTCGACGCCTGGTCATCTTTTCAATAAATATCAATTGCGGTATCTTAAACTTCGACTGATGTCGCAGAATATATATTTCAATTTGGCTAATACTATCACAAATATGCGACATCGCTCATAGTTCGCAAGGGTTACCGACGAGATACCAAATAGAGTGACTCCGGCCCCACATTTCAAGACGACGTCGCTCTATGAACCACAACGCAATAAGCGACATCGAACACACAAATGAATGGAAATTAACCCTAGCCGGACCTATAATTTTGACATCGGTCATTTAAATGACATCGTCTTTATTGATATGCCACATCATAAATAATAAAAAAAATTCAAATGCGATATCGGATAGTACAATGTCGCAAAATCTCTAGCACGTCGACAATGCATTTGTTAAAGGCGACGTCGCTCACTACTCGATCAAGGATTCGTCAAATTCTCAATTACTCCGGTTATTCAGAAAAGAAACTGGTGTAAAAAAATAAAAGGGTAAAATACAAATATAACCCTATTATTTTCTGAAAGTGTCAATATAACCCTGTAAAATTTGAAAGTGCAATTATTACCCTAAGTTTTTCTAAAAATATGCCGATATAACCTTATCACACTATTCCGGCGTTGCCTTGCCATATTCCGACATTGACCACATCTGAAAGGACTAAAATACCCCTAATCTTATAATTAAAAACTTAATGACAAAAGTTCGCTCGACCTCTTTTTCTTCTCAAAACCCCTCTCCAATACTTTGTCGTCGCGCGGAACCTGCAAACTACATCTACACAAATCCACCATAGCTCACAAATGATGTATTCACTCTTAACCTGGACCAAACCATGAAAAATCATAAAATTAAGCTTCCAAAAATACAGAGCACCAAAAATATGAAAAGGGTCGATATTTTTTGAAATAAAAACCCACTATTTTATTAACAACAGATTTGTTTATTAACATATGGCTCTACAAAACACTTAACAGCAACGGATTTCTTCATTAAGATTGAGCACTGCACCTGTGTTAATAAACAACCTATGCATAACGGGTCTCTATCAAAACAACCTATACCGCTCCACTCCTCTGCCTGGCGCCGTAAGACCGGCCGCCTGCCTGCCGCCGTAAGCCCCGCCGCAAGCCCCGCCGCTCCACTCCTTCGTCGATTCACTCCTTCGCCGCTGCCTTAAGCCCAAAGCCCCGATGCCTACCTTAGCCCTCAGCCTCGTTGCTCCGCT
>JAULKM010056027.1:0-12527 GCA_032355605.1 Rubia tinctorum
ACTAAAAAGGTCTACAAGATTAGCCTTTATGATTAGAAAAGATCTTTTATTTCCACGTTTTAGAAAGGTTTCAATACCTTCTTCATTGTTGATATAGAGGATTAGGGATTATTTCGATGCTTCGATGATAGAATTAGTAACCGTCTCATTCTCAATTCTAACACAGGGGTGGAGGAATTTAGCAATGGGAACACGGTTTCTTTTTTCTATAATCGTTAAAGACTTTCTTCATGACATGTTACATTTTGATGGCCAAACATTTTGGCTTTTGATGGTTCGGGGAATCCATTAAACAACCCCTCCTCATTTTGATGAGGTTTAAATTATAAAAAAAAAGATATTATAAAGATATAGAAAACCATCACTAACATTCGGTAGCATTCTCTAGGAAGACCCTTATGTACAAAAGTTTTGAACCACGCCCAGGCTATTTTAAAGGCAAGAACATGAAGTATTAACATAAACACATGTAAGAACATGATAACTAAGAGAGTATTTTGTCAAATTTGGTTGTGACAAGCCTCCTTTACTTTCGTGAAAAAAATCTTCATTGGCATTGAAATTTGGCCTTCATACATTAACATTTGATATGGACAATTGATGCATCTCGAAACCAAATGGACAGTGCGCTCGAGCTCCCTGATCGTAGCCCACAAGGAAACTAACCCTGGGGGATCCCAGGGGTAAATCCTCCAAAAATTAAGTCAGCAAAGAGTACTAGTACCGTATAAAAGAGTGAAGGAATTAGAAATGAATATATACCAGGTATTTATACTTTATATTCTTAGTAGTTTATTTTAAACAGTATATATCGCTATTATCCCGTAAATATTGACGATTACCGTTTCAGACCTATATATGTGGGGTAATTAATACAAACTTATTACCTAATTTGGGCCTGGTCCTTATCAAAATCACCCAGAAAACTAGATCTCCTCGAGGATACGGAGTTTTGAGATGATAGATCGAAAACCTTCGAGGTGATAATTGTAGACCCAATTTGATCAGTGTTCGAGATGACATCCTTCAAGAAACTTTCGAGGTCGTAATTTGCATACTTGGGTTAATCGACGAATGAGGTGGAACCTTTCGAGCATCATCTAGAACTTTGAGTTGGTATCCAGTTTTCTCATTATTAAACCCTAGCATAATATGAGAAGGCATGACCCTTCATCCTTATGCCTAAGGGCGTGAAGACCAGCCTATTCTGAAAAGGCACGAAAATATTCTTACGCCTTTTCAAATTTTTATTTTTTTCAAAACAATGATTACTTTTACCACCATTTCAGGCTTCTTGACTACCCCTATTCTTCTTAACTTCCCTTCATTTTATTCGCAGGTACTTCACTGAAGGAGTTATTTTTCCAAGTTCTCTCCAATTTCCATCAGCCATTCTAATCATCTTCTAGCAACCTCTTCTCAGAAATCATCAAGTTCCGACGCTCCTTTTTCTTTTTCTTCCCTTTCTTATGAAATTAATGGCTATTTTCGGTGAAAAATCTACTGAGATTAGGGTTATCCGGTAGGGTTAGACCAGCGGGGGAAAATGTTAACTCGCCTGGGATACAAGGGCCTATTACAGACATGCCTCCTCCAGGATACAAGGGCGTTTGGCCTCCAGGCCTGGGAAACCCCTTTGTGATGAGGTCTCCTATCACCAGAAAGGTTGGGTTCTTTACCCCCAACACACGAGAAAGAATGGGAGGAATCTACACCTCTTGAGGAAGGAGAGGGGGAAGAGGAGGAATACCTCGAGGTAGGTGGGGGAGAAGAAGAGGAAGAAGCATCTCTCGAGGAGGAGGTGGAGACATCTACTCATAAGCCCTCATCCTCGAGAAGACAGAATTATATCTCAAAGATCATATCTTCAATTCCCCTAGGTCAAAAGATCCCCCGGATGTAGATTTCCCATTCTTAAAGGCAGGCAAATCCCCTGAAAACCTTCCCAAGGGTTAGATCAATCTTCTTCTTAAAACACCTCCATTCGGAACTCTACTTCCCTTTTCCTTCATTATTCTCCAAGCTCCTTAAGGAGTTTCAGGTCAGCCCAGCGCAAGTGCATCCCAATGTTCTGGTTATCATCATGATGTTTCTGACGAGATGTAATGAATTTGGGATCAATCCAAAGTACAAGTTTCTCCTTTCGTTGTACAATGTGTCTCATAGTGGCAAATCTGTAGAGAACAATATCACCCTCACTTGAAGGGAAAAGAAAAAGAAGGACTTCGTCGTTCCTTCTCACTCAGGTAAATGGAATTGCCAGAGGAAGTGGATTACTTTTGATTGCACGAGATACAAGGTTCCTCAATGGAACTCGGACACAAAGGTCGAGTCCTCGAATGGCAGAAAGTACTCTTATCCTAGAAATCTTGAGAACGATAGAAGACGCATCTTAGCCTCATCCTTGAATTATAAATATTTCTCCAACCACGATAAGAAAATTGGCGATTTCATTTGGTCACCCCAAGTTTACGAAGAGTTCATGTACTAGAAGTTACGAAGAAGTAGAAAATAGTCTAGTCCCCAAGATCCCCCTCTTGAGGATAAAAAAGGCAAAAGGAGAAAAATAATTTATAAGGACCCTTCTCAGGAGCCCCCTCTCAAGACTTCTCTTAGTGATTTTAGACCATCAGAAATCTCTGAAGGTGTTAATAAGTTGTATTTCTTCCTTTCTTTATTATTTTTGCTTTTTTTTAACTCAAACCCCATTTTCTTTCTTTTATCAGTGGGTCTCAGTTCAACTTTACTTCCAAAGAATGATGGAAAAAATGTGGTTCTACCCCCTCGAACCTGACACCCACCATTCCTTAGGTGGGTGGTGGGAAACCCCTCAAGGACAAGAGGTCAGGTGAAAATACTGGTTATTCTAGAAGGAATAAATGCCAAAAAATAGACAATAGCAGTGGTCGAGTTCCACCTGTTCCTCACAAGGTCACCTTACAAACTCCATCTTCAAATACTCCCACTACTTCCTCAAGTATTCCTGTCATCGATGGGAAGGTCCTCGAGCCTTTCGGCTTCCTTCCTGAGGTTAATAAAAAAATATACATGTATATATTTATTTAATTTTGCTAATGTTCTTATCCATGCAACTAACGTCCCTGATTATCCGTTATACTTCAGGCATCTCAACATCTTGGCAAGGTAGCTCAAAAATTATTTTCCTTCTTGCAAGTTGTGGGCTCCGATTATATCCTAGTGCAAGAAAGGATCAAAGAAAAAGATCTTGAAATATCTAAGTTGACGGGAGCACTCGAGGCTGAGAAGAAGAAAAATCTTGGGCTCGAGGCTGATAATCGGAAAGTCATGGTTGAGAAAATAAACCCTCAAACAAAGGGTGGAGGCGACTGAAGACCTCCAAAGCTCAAGCTCTTCTGCTCAAGGCCTTCAAAGAGAAATTGTTCAGCATCACGGAGCTATTAAACTTCTTTATCAAGTGCCTCGAGTTAGCTAAGTAGCTCGGGTGCAGCATTTTGGCCGAGGGAGAAGAGGATGGTGACTTTTTGAAATCTCTCATCAAGCCTAAGCTTGTGGAGGTTCTTGACTCCAAATGGGATTAGGCAGTCCAGAGAGGCCAAAGTTTTGCCTTCCTAAACTATTTGAGAGCTAGAGAGCGCTTCCACACAGTCGAGGATATTCTCATTCTTACTTCCGAAATGGTGGTCCCTGGTGTGCTTCAGCAACCAGGTACAGAGGAGAAAACTGTGGAGAACCAAGTTCAACCTACCGCTGAGGAGGAATCTAATAGGGTAGGGTAGCAAGTGTAACATTTTCCTGGTTTGTCCTCCTCATGTAATTTTTACTTTTTTTAATGAGAAAGACATTCTTCTCACTAACTGTTTCCTTATTTTCAAAAAATATTGTAGTGAAAATCACAGACAAAGCAGCTATATTGCATCTACAAAGAACTCTCTGATACTCAAATAGAGCTGAATGAGACCAGAAATTATCTAATGAAGTCAATGGTAGACCTTGCTAAATGTAATGACGAAAAAGACTCTCTTCATGAAAAAATTCATCGATTTAAGGAAGAGTTAGAATTATGGCATAAGGGTTAACACCCTTCCTAAAATATTTTTCCAGAGGATTGCAAGGCCAAAAAGTATAACGAGGTGTTACCTAGCGAGGTTGTCAAAATTTGTGACCCCGCCGAGCAGTATTATCAATAGATAATACATCGCATCACCAGTTAATTTGGGTCTTTAAAAACATGTATGGCTGATGTCAATAGGCTCTCAATTCTTGAGGCTCGTCTTAACCTAAGTTGAACGAAGTATACAAATATAAATTCCAAGTTCAAAAAATTGTGAAGCTCCAAAAGGTGGATCAAGGTGAAATTGAGAGGTTGGAGGAAGCTCTAGCACAGAAAGGCACGTCTAGTGACAAAGATCCCTCATTGGTCGATTCGGTTCTTACTGAGAATGCTTGACTTTCAAAAGAAATCAAATCCTCTGGGTCAAAAATCAAATAATTGGAGGAGAAGATTACTCTCCTTGATGTAAGCCTTTGAGCTCACTCACACGGGGTCATCAACCCGAATTTATAGATAGTCAATTTTTTCCTAGATTTTTACTTAGGGCTTCCCACCATTGGCTCGTTGATCGCCAAGTAAACACGAGAGGGATTGACCAAGAAAAAGCAACCTCCAACGCTATCTTGGAGTGGATACGAGAGTTAGGACTCTGTAAACCTTCCCCTTCGAGGCAACGAAGATCCTCAAGTTCAAAGAAATTAAGTTCTAAGAAAGGTGACAAGAGTTGTGAATCTTTGAGCAGTAAAAAAAAATAATCCTCCAAGAAGCATTGTAGACACGACATCCTTCAGTGGGAGAACTTGGAGGATGACTCCTCTAAGAATTCTCAACAAAAGTAAAAGTTAGATTCGTCTGAGTATCCTGAAGAGGAACAGATGAAAGATCTTCAACTTGCTTCCAGTCTTAAGATGGAAGAGCCTGAAAAACTTGAAGTAAGGCTGGAAAATCTAGCCATCTAAGTTAAAAGGATAGGTCTCTTCTCCGGGATGTTCTTCGAGAATTCCAACTGTAATTGTATTTGTAACTTATTCTATGTATCGAATGTATATTTTTATCAATGCTACATACTTATAGTATGATTTGTAAGACTCGTGAATACTTAACATAACTTAGGTTGCTTATCAACTATAATTGTTAATCATCTGGCCTATTGAGCCTGAATATAATTGAGTTGTAAGAAAAATTAAATAGATCAAGTTGCTTATCAGCAAAAACATTAAACAAATGCACTTTAAAATAGGAATAGAATTGAGTAGCTTATCAGCCTTCTCCACCAATCATTTCATTCACCATTTATGAGTAATCTTACATAACGAGTACCTCTTATCAGCATTTCACTCAATCATCAGCCGCAGTGCGCAACATGCAAAGCTGGAATTATTACAAAGAGTATCGCTTATCAGCATATCACCCATCATGTCGTCGAGAGTGCCGTTTATTAGCATATCACCCTTATTTTTTCGAGTGCCTCTTATCACCATATCACTCATTTTTTCAAAGCTAGTAATATTTTCTTGGGTTGGTGATGTTTCATCTCCTAAGCACTCTTACCCCATTTATAGATTCGAGGACATAGCTGCCTCCTGGATATGCTTCCATTACCTTGTAGGGGGTCTTCCCAGGTAGCAGCTAACTTTCCTTCAGGTTCTTGGTGTCTCTTTTAATTTTTCCTCAATAATAAATCTCCTAGATTGAATACTACCTTCTTTACGCTTTGATCATAATAGCGCTTGACTCTTTATTTTACCTTAGCTTCATGTAGGGATGGAAAATCTCGCTTCTCCTCCACCGTTTCAAGGTCCAAACCCCGATTTTCATCATTAACAGTTTCTTCTGTGGCAGCCATCAATCTTGGACTAGGAACTCCAATTTCTACAGGAATCACTGTTTCTGAGCCATATACCAAGTTATATGGTGTTTCACCAGTGGTAGAAGATTCAGTTGTTTGGTATGCCCATAAAACACTAGGTATTTCGTATATCCAGTTTCCTGCAGCCCCCTCGAGCCTAACTCTAATACCATTGACTAAAATCTGGTTAGTTACTTCTACCTGGTTGTTGGCCTGTGGATGGTAGACTACCAATACCTTTTGTTGTATCTTATATTCCTTACACCACTTTTTGAATGGATCTTGGGCAAACTGCGTCCCATTTTCTATCATTAGTATCCTCGAAATCCCAAATCGGCATATTATGTTCTTTCAACAAAATGGAATGAATGTCTTCCCATTTATGTTTTTCAAAGACTCAGCTTCAACCCACTTGGTAAAATAGTCAATAGCCACAATAAGATACTTGAACTTCCCTGGGGCATCCAGAAAAGTTCTTACCAAATTAATCCCTCGCTTATAGGAGAATGATTTTGACATTGGTGACAGGATTGTATATACATGTTTGCATTATCAAACATCATCATCCAATAATACCCTGCTCGAATGAGCCTCCTTGCCACTTATCGAGCCCCTTAGTGGCTACCACATATGCCTCCGGGAGCCTCCTTTATCATATAGTTAACCTCATAAGGGGGAAACATTGAAGCAATTATTGTAAATGTCCCCTTCGGTATAGAATTTCACCTTGTAGAACATATCTCAGAGTCTTTAGTCTTATTTTCCTAGCTTCAGTCTCATTTTCAGGAAAAATCCCTTCTCGAAGGTAGCTCACTATATTAGTCATCCAATTTTCTCCTCCTCAATTTCCATCACCAACGGTTCTTAAAACTTCTTCTGTTCAGGGTTTCCATGAGGAGCTGTCTTTGAGATTGGATTCCCATGTCCGAAGAAGCGAGCTTACTTAGAGCGTCCACTTTATGATTTTCTCCCCTCGGTACCTGTGTTAAAGTGTGCGACCTGAAACCCTTCAAAATTTGTTTTACAACATCCTAGTACTTCTGCAAATTGTGTTCTCTAACCTCATACTCCTCATTCACCAGTTGAACCACTATTTGGGAATTACTATAAACTTCTAGATCATCCACCTTCAACTCCTTAGCCAATCGCAGCCCAGTTATCAGAGCTTCATAGTCGGCTTCATTATTCGTGGCCTTGAACACAAAGTGAAATGCATACAGATAATCTTTGCTATCAGGACTAGTGAGTAGTACTCCTGCCCTACATCCACCCAAATGGGAGGAACCGTCTACATACAACTTCCATACCTGTTTTCTTTGAACAACCTTCTCTTGAGTTTCATCTTCAAGTTTTACTGGTTCCGAAGTTTACGCTATGAAATCCGCTAGTGCCTGACCCTTGATAGCAGTTTTGGGCTGATATTGAATATCATGTTCTCCTAACTCCACGATCCATTTTATCATCCTACCTGAAGCATCTGGTTTTAAAAAAATCTATCTAATTGGGTAGTTGTTCAGCAATACTATCGTATGCCCCTGAAAGTAAGAACGCAGTATTCATGCTGCATGCACTAAAGCCATAATCAACTTCTCGAGAGTTGTTTACCTCATCTCTGGCCATTGCAAGGATCGACTCACATAGTAAATTGGATGTTGCTGCCCTTACTTCTCATTTACCAATATTGAACTGATTGCCAAATGCGAGGAAGAAATGTACAAGAACAACGTCTCACATTTCTCAGGTTTCATCAGGGTGGGTAGCACCCGCAAATGCTCTTTCAACTGTTTGAATGCTTCTTTGAACTTATCTATCCACTCAAACTTTTTTCCCTTCAAAGTACATCAAAGAATGGGAGGTGTTTCTATGCCCCCTTTGAGAGGAATCTACTCAAGGCCGCCAGAGATCCTGTAAGCTTTTATACCTCTTTCAACGTCTGCGGACTTCTCATTCTCATCAAAGCCTCAACTTTTTTCGGCTTAACATCGATACCCCTCTCGGATACCATGAGTCCTAGAAATTTTCCAACCTCCACACCAATAACACACTTGGTGGGGTTTAACTTCAAGTTTTCCCCTTTAAGCTTGTTGAAGGTTTCCTCCAAATCTGCCGAGAATTCCCCATAAATCCTTCTCTTCACAACCATATCGTCAACATGGATCTCCACATTCTTTCCAAATTTTCCTTTAAACGGTTTATCCACCAATCGTTGATAGGTTTCCCCAGCATTTTTGAGCCCAAATGGCATCTTCTTATAAGTTCCTATATTGGTGATGAACGACGTCTTCTTTTTATCTTCATCTGCCATTAATATCTGGTGACACTCCTTATGTGCATCAAAGAAAGCCAAAACCTGGTGTCCCATAATAGCTTCTTCCAACTAATTAATTGAGGGAAAGGGATAACTATCCTTCGGGCAACACATGTTCAAGTCGATAAAGTCTATGCAGATTCTCCAGGAACCATCTTGTTTTGACAACATGACTGGATTAGCTAACCATTCCGGGTAAAACATATCCTCAATGACGTTTTCGCTTAGAAACTTCTCGCTTTCCTCTTTAATAGCCTCAGCCATTTCAGGGGTAAACACCTTTCTCTTCTGCTTAACTAACTTAATAGATGGATCGATATTCAACCTATGCACTGCTAAGTTCGAGGGCACTCATGTGATGTTAGAGGTATCCCAAGAAAAAACATCACCATATTCCTCCAACAATTTGCTTAATCCTTCTAGAATGTCCTCGGGCATCAGTTTTCCTACCGCCACGGTCCAGAGATCTCGAATAGGTACTTGCATCACATCGGCTGGCCCAACATCTCAGTGCACTGAGGCTACATTTTTAATCTTTCTTGCTTCTCTTACCCCTATAAGATTACAAATTTTGGCTACTATTTGATCTCCTCGAATTGAGGCTATCCTCTTATCAGTTGGAAACTCATTATTAGATGATATTGTAACCATACTACTCAAGTCTGGCACATACATGGCCTTCCAAGAAGTACATTACAATGTGAGTGTGCGTCAATGACTGCAAAATTCAAATCTATTGTTACTCCCCTATCACCATCAGATACTCGAACTGACAAAGTTATCTCCCCCAAAGGATATATAGGATTCCCAGTGAAGCCAGATAAGGGCAAGGTTAACTTTTTCAAAGTACCTCGTCCTACATCTAGTTGATCAAAGCAGTCGACAAACATCACTTCCACTCCACTTCTGTCATCAATAAAAACCCTTCTTACCAAGGAATTCCCAATCACCGCCGAGACCACCATAGGATCCACATGTGGAGTTTGGTCTGAACTACATCAGCCTCAGAAAAATGTCACAGTTCTATCCTTTTGAGACCTTTTATGGCGCGGTTCTTCTGCGGGTACCTTTGCGTATCCGCCTTCATAACAGTGTTCGGAGATCTTTCTCCCATGATTCTATTAATCACATTAATTACCCTGCAAATTGGCATATTATTATCATTTCTATTTTCCTGATTACCACCTCGTTGTTCCTGCGGTATTTCCTCTCTTACTACATATCCTCGAATCCCTTGATCTCGAGGTGTCCTATCTCCTCTACCTCCATTATTCCTCCTATATGGCTGCCACTCCCTGCGATCATTCTTGGGCTTTGGGGTTCCTACATAATTATTTTGAGGTCCCGTGTTTTGGAATCGTCTCTCTCTTTCACATCTCTCGATCTCCATCCTTAAATGAGCACAATCATTTGCAGCATGGCCATAATCTTGATGATGATCGCAATACATATTTTTTTCCCTTCTAGCCCTCACGACATTTGGCGTACTCTGCATAGGTGGAGGTGGTCGAATCATCCCCTTATGTATGCTCAGAATTTGTGTCGGAGATCTCCCCATAGATGTCGACAACATATGCGTTATCTCTCGAAATTAAGCCTGGCCATCTCTACTGGTTTCTTCCCTCGAGGGTCACTACTTTTTCCTGACTTCTCACTCGGACTCTCTCTCTCTTCTTTTTCGTAGCTTCCTCTACCCTCGAATACTGCTCCACTTCTTGAATTTTTTTCCAACGTCTGAGGGGTGTTTGTAATCAATTTCTTGTATAACTTCAAATCCTGCATTCCCAACATGTATCCTTGAATTACTTCATTCTCTGTAGTATCTACTACCCCCAAAATTTCATCCACATATCTTTGGTAAAAGGCTTATGTACTCTCTCCAACAAGGTTTTCGTAAATTTCTTCTTCTGGGCATATTGGCTCAACAAATCCCCAATGAAATCTCTTAGGGATTGCAAGGAACCCCCGGGTAGCTTATTAAACCACTCATAAGCTTTCCCTCAAAGGTATCTCCCAACCAGCTTACATGTTAACCTTTCCTCAAAGTCACTCTAGTTCATCATACTCAAGAATGTCTGAATAAACTCTCAAGGATCTATCTCCCCGCTATAAGTAGGAAGTCCTTCTGGTGGCTTTACATCCACTAGCCATCGAACTCGCATTATCAAGAAACTGAAAGGTGATCCATCTGTTTGACCCATTGGATCAATTAACCTTTCTAACTCTCTTTTCAATGAGTCTCCAGTATCCACTGTCAATACTTGATGCCCACTAGTTGGATTCAGCCCACGCTCATTTCCTTCAAACTGCATTGGGTACACATGCTGAGTACCCATGTAACTAGAGTTCATTCAAGGCTGGATACCCCCTGGATAGATCGACAATTGCTCATAAGGGTTGTGAGGCCCTTGACCAGCTGCTATATTTCCATATCCTCCTCCATATACTCTTCAGCTTCGTCATTGAAATGATGTTGACGTTGAAGACTGGTAGCTGAATGGAACGGAGCAGTCAGAGAAAAATGTGCTTGATTACTGCCTGGCGTAAGATATGCAGTAGAATGAACTGGTGAAGCTGTGCAGTGTGATGGTCCAGCATCTGATGGTCCTTCGTAGGTTGGACTTGCATGGGAAGGACCAGCCTGAGAGGAACCAATGTGAGTAGTAGGTCCAGCATGGCGTCGTTTTCGACCACCTTGTCTAGCTGTAGGAGTTTGACGGTGGCTGCTGATGTCATTGTACCTGACACCAGGGGGAGGTCCTTCAGGATGCGCATGTGGCTGATAGTAACGCACCCTAGAGGGCTCCTGCGCACAATCTAGGAGATGTATGGCATCTTCATGTAAGTTGCTGATAACCGTCATATAAGGTGGGGGACATGCGTCCAGATTAATCTCGGGGTTCAGTCGCACCTTGGACATAACCTGCATATGCACATTGGAAAATAAAAAGTTAGATAAAAAGAAATGCAGAAATGTGATGTATTAATTGAAAGTCCTAAGAACAATAATTACCATGTGCTCCATGGTTGCCTCATCTCCATGAAACCCCTCCGTAACCGTTGTGGGCCGTCCAGGCCACTCAATCATCCTAACGATACTACGGAGGTACCACTTCACGTATTCCTCATCCGGGGTATATGGATATGTTGGTCCCAGGATCGGGGCTGCGTAGGCCCCCTGCTGCTCCCACGCCTGAACATGCGTGTTCAGTTCAATTTGCCAATTCACATTTGACCTTCCCCGTAGGCCCCTTGAATGCCGAAGTTTTTGTTCCTCCATTGGCACCAATTGCACCGGTATTGGTTGGATAAAATCGAACTACCGGAGCACACGGTGAACATAATTTCCCTCGACTATGTGCCACCAAATGAGGTCAACAATCAACAACCAGTTGTTCCTACCAGCGGTACAGTATAGCGGCAGATGGTTCAGATAATGTTCTGGGTATGGTTGCCAGATGAACTGCCAGAAAAAGAGAACATGTTTTACGAAATCTATAAATCATAAAATTATGAAGCTACTGTGAAAATGGGTAACAAACAATCGAGTACCTGGTTGTCGCGAAGAACTGTTAGGTGGTCGCGGTACAGCTTGAGCACATGCATCGGGGATCGCGAACAATCATACCGAGCTCTCCACATGCGCGAGAGGGAGTGAAGATTATAAGTTATTCCTATTTAGCAAAAGATGGTGAATAGTTAGCTTTAAGTTAAATAAGACAAACCTGGACCCAACAACACCCATAGTGTTGGTTAGTGGAAGTCGTCCTGCGGGAAGAATGCTCGATATTCTCTCCCATGCCCACAAATGCTATGAAAAAAGGCATCGAAATATTACGTCATCCATAAACATGGACTTGTGAAACACCATGAAAGGGTTTATTGAATTGACTATTACCTGTAGGAGGACAAGTGGGCCAGATATGGATTTAGTTGGTGGAATTGCGGCGTCGCATAAGCTCTTGTACAAGTGTGCTAGAATGGCACTCCCCCAACTGAACTGATGTGCCGAATCTAAGTCAATGATAGGCGACAAGTACATGAGAGGGATCCGATACCCAGAATTATCGGACATGAGCAAACCTCCCAGCAAGAGTAACATGAATACCCTTGCCTGTTGCTGATAATCGACGTCTGTGGCATGAGCTGGGAGTGGACTGTGCAACACATCACCCAACCAAGAGGCTTTTATACGACCTCCCGTCATGGCATCCAAGGGGGGTGTTGCCCCTAAGAAGTCGGTGCATATGGTCTGCCACTCAGCCGCTGTCCTCCTACTGTCATGACCTGTGACGGGCATACCGTCGATCGGTAGACCCCAAATCACACTCACATCC
>JAULKM010056038.1:0-12526 GCA_032355605.1 Rubia tinctorum
TGTTGCATGATTAGCATAGTTACTTGACTTTGCTAGTTTTGTTGTTTTTACTTTCATAACTTAGGAAACCAACCAACAAAACCCTCTTGTTTACTTGCTTTTATATCTATGTATATATATATATATATATCTAGGCTTATACTCACCATTGGATGCATGAACCCTTAGGAATATCCCTCTTCTCTGTGGATGACCCCAACTTGCCAAACTATCTACCTAGTTGTATATAGTAAGCATATTGGGCTTAAAAATAGTATCTTTGAGAGGTACGGCGATGATCTCCCATACGTTATGATGAAGCTTAATTGATATTTGGAGATTCTCCATTAGTTCTTTGATAAATTAGTTCTTCACAAGTGAATCACCCTCTAGCACACCAACCATTCTCATGGCTAGTTAGAGATATTACAAATATTTATCCACGGTTGGATTTCCTCATCTCATATTTCTTCGGTACGAGTGTTTTTCATCAAGTACATAGTTAAAATATGACAGAAATGAATCTAGGTATTTAAATTTTTTGAAGTAGAAATGATTGTCTTCTAACACGTGCTCTTGATTCTTTCATGGTTACTTCGAGATATTGCCAATATTCACCTGCGGTTTGAATTCCTTACCTAATATTGTTTAACTATGACTATTTTTCCATCATGGAATTGGATGGAAGATGATACAAATGATACCTGGCATTCAATCTTTCCCATGTAGAAATCAGTCTATTTTAGCATGTGCTCTTGATTCTTTGAACTAGAGTTACATGGATTTCCAATAGATTGCGTATGATTTAAGTCAACCATTCTTTTTATTAGGACTGAAAATTGGATTTGCATATATCTGGGTAGGTACACAGCCACCCATCATTGTTCCTCTTCCTCGGCAAAGTTAGAAGATCTTGAGTCAACTGCAGGCCTTTGATTGTTAAAGCTATAAGATGGGGTCTTTTTTGGCCTAAGGGTTCTACCAACCAACCTTGGTTGCTCAAATAAGTCACTCATCGATACTTTATGATGAAGCTTAATTGATATTTGGAGATTCTCCGTTATTTCTTTGATAAAATAGGTTGTTCACAAGTGCATTACCCTATTACTTACCTAATATTGTTTGATTGTTAAAGTTGTAGGATGGGGTCTTTTTTGGCCTGAAGGTTCTACCAACTTACCTTGGTTGCAAAAATAAGTAACTCATTGATACTTTATTATGAATATTAATTGATATTTAGAGATTCTCCGTTAGTTTTTGATAAAAAGGTTTTTCACAAGTGCATAACCCTATTTCACTCCAACCCTTTTCATGGTAGTTCGAGATATTACCAATATTTATCATCGGTTTGATTCTTCACCAAATATTAATTCATTACGAGTGTTTTTCATCAAGTACATGGTTTAAACATGATAGAAAAAAATCCAGGCACTCAAATTTTCCCAAGTAGGAATGACTGTCTTCTAGCATGTGATCTTGATTCTTTCATGGTCACTTAAGATATTGCCAATATTCATCTGTGGTTTGAATTCCTTACCTAATATTGTTTAACTACGAGTGTTTTTCCATCATGGACTTCGATGGAATATGATACGAACGATGCCTAGCATTCAATCTTTCCCAAGTAGCAATCAGTCTCTTTATTTTTTGAACTAGAGTTACATGGATTTCCGATAGATTGTGGTTGATTTGATTCCACCATTCTTCAGTCATTAAGACAGAAAGTTGCATTTTATAGGTCTAGGTAGGACCATAGCCGCCCATCATTGTTCCTCTTCCTTAGCAAAGTTAGAAGATCCTGAGTCAAACGTAGGCCTTTGATTTATGAAGCTGTAGGATGGGGTCATTTTTTGCCTGAAGATTCTACCAACCGGCCTCGGTTTCAAAAATAAGTCACTCATTGATACATTATGATGAAGCTTAATTGATATTTGGAGATTCTCCATTAGTTATTTGATAAATTTGTTCTTCACAAGTGAATTACACTCCTGCACACCAACCATTCTCATGTCTAGTTCGAGATATTACAAATATTTATCCACGGTTAGATTTCCTCATCTCATATTGCTTCAGTACAAGTGTTTTTCATCAAGTACATGGTTAAAATATGATAGAAATGAATCCCAGCATTTAAACTTTCCCAAGTAGAAATGATTGTCTTCTAGCACGTGCTCTTGATTCTTTCATGGTTACTTCGAGATATTGCCAATATTCATCTGCGGTTCGAATTCCTTACCTAATATTGTTTAACTATAAGTGTTTTTTAATCATGGAATTGGATGGAAGATGATACAAATGATGCCTGGCATTCAGTCTTTCCCATGTAGAAATCAGTCTCTTTTAGCATCTGCTCTTGATTCTTTGAACTAGAGTTACATGGATTTCCAATGGATTATGGTTGATTTAAGTCAACCATTCTTCCTTTATTAGGACTGAAAGTTGGGTTAGCATATATCTGAGTAGGTACATAGCCGCCCATCATTGTTCCTCTTCCTCGGCAAAGTTAGAAGATCCTGAGTCAAACGCAGGCCTTTGATTGTTAAAGCTATAGGATGGGGTCTTTTTTGGACTGAGGGTTATACCAACCGATCTTGGTTGCTAAAATAAGTCACTCATTCATACTTTATAATGAACCTTAATTGATATTTGGATATTCTCCGTTAGTTTTTTTATAAATAGGTTGTTCACAAGTGCATCACCCTCTCGCACACCAACCCTTCTCATGGTTAGTTTGAGATATTACCAATATTAATCTGTGGTTAGATTTCCTCACCTAATATTGCTTCAGTACGAGTGTTTTTCACCAAGTAGACGGTTAAATTTTGATAGAAACGAATCCAAGCATTCAAACTTTCCCAAGTAGGAATGACTGTTTTCTAGCACGTGTTCTTGATTCTTTCATGGTTACTTCAAGATATTGCCAATATTCATCAGCGTTTAGAATTCCTTACCTAATATTGTTTAACTATGAGTGTTTTTCCATCATGGAATTGGATGGAAGATGATAAAAATGATGCCATGCATTCAATCTTTCCCAAGTAGCAATCAGTCTCTTTAAGTATGTGCTCTTGATTCATTGAACTAGAGTTACATGGATTTCCGATAGATTTTGGTTGATTTTATTCAGCCATTCTTCTGTCATTAAGATGGAAAGTTGGATTTGTATATGTCTAGGTAGGACCACAGCCTCCCATCATTGTTCCTCTTCCTCAACAAAGTTAGAAGATTCTGAGTCAAACGCAGGCCTTGGATTGTTAAAGTTGTAGGATAGGGTCGTTTTGGCCTGAAGATTCTACTGACCGACCTTAGTTTAAAAAATAAGTCACTCATTGATACATTATGATAAAGCTTAATTTATATTTGGAGATTCTCCGTTAGTTCTTTGAATCTTCACAAGTGCATCATCTTCCTGAACACCAACCTTTCTCATAGTTAGTTCGAGATATTACCAATATTAATCCGCGGTTAGATTTCCTCATCTCATATTGCTTCAGTATGAGTGTTTTTCATCAAGTACATAGTTAAAATATGATAGAAAAGAATCCAGGAATTTAAACTTTCCGCAGTAGAAATGACTGTCTTCTAGCACGTGCCATTTATTCTTTCATGGTTACTTCGAGATTTGCCAATATTTATTCGTGGCTCAAATTCCTTACCTAACATTATTTAACAAATACTATTTTCCATTAAGGAAATAGATGGAAGATGATACAAACGATGCTAGCATTCAATCTTTCCCGAGTAGCAATCAGTCTCTTTTAGCATGTGCTCCTGATTCTCTAAACTAGAGTTACATGGATTTCCGATAGATTGTAGTTGACTTGAGTCAGCCATTTTTCGGTTATTAGGAATGAAAGTTGGATTTGTATATGCATTGGTAGGACCACAGCCGCCCATCATTGTTCCCCTTCCTCGACAAAGTTAGAAAATCATGAGTCAAACGCAGGTCTTTGATTGTTAAAGTTGTTGGTTGGGGTCTTTTTTTTGCCTGAAAGTTCTACCAACCGACCTTGGTTGCACAAATAAGTAACTCATTGAGAATTTATAATGAAGCTAAATTGATACTTTATGATGAAGCTTAATTTATATTTGGATATTCTCCATTAGTTCTTTGATAAATAGGTTCTTCACAAGTGCATCACCCTTTTGCACACTAACCCTTCTCATGGTTAGTTTGAGATATTACCATTATTCATCCGTGATTAGATTTCCTCACCTCACATTACTTTAGTACGAGTGTTTTTATCAAGTATGTGGTTAAAACATGATAGAGACGTATCCAGGCATTCAAACTTTCCCAAGTAGGAATGACAGTCTTTCAGCATGTGCTCTTGATTATTTCATGGTTACTTCGAGATATTTCCAATATTAATCCGCGGTTCGAATTCCTTACCAAATATTGTTTGAGTACAAGCTATTTTCCATCAACAACTTAGATGGAAGATGATACAAATGATGCATGGCATTCAATCTTTCCCAAGTAGCAATCAATATCTTTTAGCATGTGCTCTTGATTCTTTGAACTAGTGTTACATGGATTTTCGATAGATTGTGATTGATTTGAGTTATCCATTCTTCTGTCATTAGGACTGAAATTTAGATTTGTATATGTCTGGATAGGACCACAGCTGCCTATCATTATACCTCTTCCTCGGAAAAGTTAGAAGATCTTGAGTCAAATAAAGGCCTTTGATTGTTAAAGTTGTAGAATGGGGTCTTTATTGGCCTGAAGGTTCTACCAACCGCCTTCGGTTTAACAAATAAGTCACTCATTGATACATTTTGATAAAGCTTAATTGATATTTGAAGATTCTTCGTTAGTTCTTTGATAAATAGGATCTTCACAAGTGCATAACCAGTTAGCGCACCAGCCGTTCTCATGGTTAGTTCGTGATATTACCAATATTCATCCGCGGTTAGATTTCCTTGCCTTATATTGCTTTAGTATGAGTGTTTTTTGTCAAGTACATTATTAGAACATAATAGAAATGAATCCAGGTATTCAAACTTTCCCAAGTAGGAATGAATGTCTTCTAGCATGTGCTCTAAATTCTTTCATGGTTACTTTGAGATATTGCCTATATTCATCCGCAGTTCGAATTCCTTGCCTCATATTGCTTAAGTACAAGTGTTTTTCCATCAAGTACATGGATGGAAGATGATACAAACAATGCCTGGCATTCAATCTTTCTTATGTATTAATCAGTCTCTTTTAGCATGTGCTCTTGATTCTTTAAACTACAGTTACATGGATTTCCGATAGATTGTGGTTGATTTAAGTCATCCATTCTTCCTTCATTAATACTAAAAGTTGGATTTGAATATCTATTTGTAGGACCACAGCCACCCATCATTGTGCGCCTTTTTCGGCAAATTTAGAAGATCTCGAGTCAAACCAAGGCCTTTGATTGTTAATGCTGTAGGATAGGGTCTTTTTTCCCTAAAGTTTCTACCAAGAGACCTTGGTTTCACAAATAAATCACTCATTGATATGTTATGATGAAGTGTAATTAATTTTTGGAGATTCTCCGTCAGTTCTTTGATACATCGGTTCTTCACAAGTGCATCACCCTCTTGCACACCAACCCTTCTCATGGTTAGTTTAAGATATTACCAATATTAATCTGCAGTTAGATTTCCTCACCTCACATTGCTTCAGTACGAGTGTTTTTCATCAAGTACGTTGTTAAAATATGGCAGGAATGAATCCAGAAATTCAAACTTTCCCAAAGAGGAATGAATGTCTTCTGGCATGTGTGCTCTTGATTCTCACATGCTTCCTTCGAGATATTACCAATATTAATCCGCGGTTCGAATTCCTTACCTAATATTGTTTAAGTACAAGTGTTTTTCCATCAAGGACTCGGATGGAAGATGATACAAATGATTCCTGGCATTCAATCTTTCCCAAGTAGCTATCAGTCTCTTTTAGCATGTGCACTTCATAGTTTGAACTAGAGTTACATGGATTTCCGATAGATTGTGGATGATTTGAGTCACCCATTCTTCCTTCATTAGGACTGAAAGTCAGATTTGTATATGCCTAGGTATAACCACAACCGCCCATCATTGTTCAACTTCCCCAGCAAAGTTAGAAGATCCTGAGTCAAACGCAGACCTTTGATTGTTAAAGTTGTACGATGGGGTCTTTTTTGGCCTGAAGGTTCTACCAACTGACCTCGATTTCACCAATAAGTCACTCATAATACATTATGATTAAACTAAATTAATATTTGGAGATTCTCCATTAGTTCTTTAATAAATAGAATCTTCACAAGTGCATCACCCTCTTGCACACCAAGCCTTCTCTTGGTTAGTTCGAGATATTACAAATATTAATATGCATTTAGACTTCCTCACCTCATATTGCTTCAGTAAGAGTATTTTTAATCAAGAATGTGGTTAAAATATGATAGAAATGAATCCAGGCATCCAAACTTTCCCAAGTAGGAATGACTGTCTTCTAGCATGTGCTCTTGATTCTTTCATAGTTAGTTCGAGATATTGCTAATAATCATCCGCGGTTCAAATTCCTTACCTAATATTATTTAAGTACAAGTGTTCTTCCATCAAGGAATTGGTTGAAAGATGATACAAATGATGCCGGGCATTCAATCTTTCCCAAGTAGCAATCAATCTCTTTTAGCATGTGCTCTTGATTCTTTGAACTAGAGTTACTTGGATTTCCGATAGGTTGTGGTTGATTTAAGTCACCCATTCTACCTTTATTAGGACTGAAAGTTGGATTTGTATATGTATAGGTAGGATCACAGCCGCCATCATTGTTCTTCTTTCTCGACAAAGTTAGTAGATCCTAAGTCGAACGCAGGCCTTTGATTGTTAAAGCTGTAGGATGGGGTCTTTTTTGGCCTTAAGGTTATACCAACAAATCTTGGCTGCACATATAAGTCAGTCATTAATACTTTATGATGAAGCTTAATCGATATTTGGAGATTCTCCGTTAGGTTTTTGATAAATAGGTTTTTCACAAGTGGATCACCTTATTGCACACCAACCCTTCTCATGGCTAGTTCGAGATATTAGCAATATTCATCAGCGGTTAGATTTCCTCACCTCATATTGATTCAGTACGAGTGTTTTTCATCAAGTACATGGTTAAAATATGATTTAAACAAATCCAGGCATTTAAACTTTCCCAAGAAGGAATGACTTCATTCCAACATGTACACTTGATTCTTTCATGGTTACTTCGAGATATTACCAATACTCATACGCGGTTCGAATTCCTTACCTAATATTGTTTAACTACGAGTGTTTTTCCATTGAAGACTTGGATGGAAGATGATACAAATGATGCCTGGTATTAAATCTTTCCAAAGTAGCAATCAATCTATTTTAGCATGTGCTATTAATTCTTTGAACTAGAGTTAAATGGATTTCCGATATATTGTGTTTGATTTGAGTCACCCATTTTCCTACTTTAGGACTGAAAGTTGGATTTTGTATATGTCTATGTTGTACCCCAACCACCCATCATTTTTCCTCTTCCTCGGAAAAGTTAGAAGATCCTGAGTCAAACGTAGGCCTTTGATTGTTAAAGCCGAATGATGGGGTCTTTTTTGGCTGAACGTTCTACCAACCGACCTTGGTCACATAAATAAGTTACTCATTGATTGTTTTGTTTGGATTGGATATTTTGTATGTACTAAGGCTGGAGTGAGAGCCTAAACTGTGTTTGGTTGATATTTGTTCTAATAAGATACACATTTCGATCAAAAAAAAGTCACTCATTGATACTTCATGATGAAGCTTAATTGATATTTGGTGATTCTCTATTAGTTATTTGGTAAATAGGTTCTTCACAAGTGCATCAACATCTTGCACATCGACCCTTCTCATGTTTAGTTCGAGATATCACCAATATTCATCTGCGGTTAGATTTCCTCGCCTCATATTGATTCAGTATGAGTGTTTTTCTTGATGTACGTGGTTAAAATATAATAGAAACAAATCTAGGCATTCAAACTCTCCGAAGTATGAATGACTGCCTTCTAGCATGTGCTCTTGATCCTTTCATGGTTACTTTTAGATATTGCCAAGATTCATCAGATGTTCGAATTCCTTACCTAATATTGTTTAACTACGAGTGTTTTTCTATCAAGGATATGGATAAAAGATAAGAAAAACGATGCTTGGCATTCAATATTTCCTAAGTAGCAATCAGTCTCTTTTAGCATGTGCTCTTAATTCTTTGAACATAAGTTCCATGGATTGTCGATAGATTGTAGTCGATTTGAGTCAGCCATTCTTTCATTATTAAGATGAAAAGTTGGATTTATATATGACTGGGTAGGACCACGACCACCCATCATTGTTGCTCTTCCTCGACAAAGTTAGAAGATCCCGAGTCATACACATGCCTTTGATTGTTAAAGCTGTTGGATGGGGTCTTTTTTGGCCTGAATGTTCTACTAACCGACCTCGGTTACAAAAATAAGTCTTTTATTGATACGTTATGATGAAGCTTAATTGATATTTGGAGGTTCTCCGTTAGTTCTTTGATAAATAGGTTCTTCACAAGTGCATCACCCATTTTGCACACCAACCCTTCTCATGGTTACTTTGATATATTACCAATAACATCTGCGTTTAGATTTACTCCCCTCATATTGTTTCAGTACGAGTGTTTTTTATAAAGTACATGGTTAAAACATGACAGAAATGAATCCAGGCATTCAAACTTTCCAAAGTAGGTTAGAATGTGCTCTTTATTATTTTATGGTTACTTCGAGATATTACCAACATTCATCCACGGTTCTAATTCCTTACCTAATATTGTTTAATTTCGAGTGTTTTTCCATCAAGGACTTGGATGGAAGATGATACAAATAATGCCTAGCATTCAATCTTTCCGAAGTAGCAATCATTCTCTTTTAACATGTGCTCTTAATTCTTTGAACTGAAGTTACATGGATTTCTGATAGATTTTAGTTGATTTGATTCAGCAATTCTTCCGTTATTAAGACTAAAATTTGGATTTATATATGTCTGGGTAGGACCACGACCGCCCATCATTGTTCCTTTTCCTCGAAAAAGTTAGAAGATCCCGAGTAAAACGCAGGCCTTTGATTGTTAAAGTTGTAGGATGGGATTTTTTTTGGCCTGAATGTTCTACCAACCAACCTCAGTTACACAAATAAGTCACTCATTGATACGTTATAATGAAGCTTAATTGATATTCAGAGATTCTCCGTTAGTTCTTTGATAAATAGGTTCTTCACAAGTGCATCACCCTTTTGCACACCAACCCTTCTCATGTTTAGTTTGATATATTACCAATAACATCCGCGTGTAGATTTCCTCCCCTCATCTTGTTTCAGTCCGACTGTTTTTTATAAAGTACGTGGCTAAAACATGATAGAAATGAATCCAGCCATTCAAACTTTCCAAAGTAGGAATGATTGTCTTCTAGAATGTGCTCTTTATTATTTCATGGTTACTTCGAGATATTACCAATATTCATCCACGGTTCTAATTCCTTACCTAATCTTGTTTAATTATGAGTGTTTTTCTATCAAGGACTTGGATGAAAGATGATACAAACAATGCCTGGCATTCAATCTTTCCCAAGTAGTAATCAGTCTCTTTTAACATGTGCTTTTGATTCTTTAAACTAGAGTTACATGGATTTCTGATAGATTGTGGTTGATTTAAGTTATCCATTCTTCCTTTATTAGGACTAAAAGATGGAATTTTATATGCCTAGGTTTGACCAAAGCCACCCATAATTGTTCATTTTCCTTCGCAAAGTTAGAAGATCCTGTGTCGAACGCAGGCCTTTGATTCTTAAAGGTCTAGAATGGGGTCTTTTTTGGCCTGAAGATTTTACCAACCGACCTTGGTTTCAAAAATAAGTCACTCATTGATACATTATGATGAGACTTAATTGATGTTTTGAGATTCTCCGTTAGTTCTTTGATAAATAGGTTCTTAACGAGTGCATCACCTTCTTGCACACCAACCCTTCTCATGGTTAGTTCGAGATGTTACCAATATTAATCCGAGTTTAGATTTCCTGGCCTCATATTTCTTCTAGACAAGTTTTTTTCATCAAGTACATGGTTAAAACATGATAGAAACAAATTCCGGCATTCAATGTTTCCCAAGTAGGAATGACTGTCTTCTAGCATGTGCTCTTTATTTTTTCATGGTTACTTCGAGATATTACCAATATTCATCCGTGATTCGAATTCCTTACCTAATATTGTTTACCTATGAGTGTTTTTCTATCCAAGACTTGGATGGAAGATGATACAATTGATGCCTAGCATTCAATCTTTCCCAAGTAGCAATCAGTCTCTTTTAGCATGTGCTCTTGATTCTTTGAAATAGAGTTACATGGATTTCTGTAAGATTGTGATTTATTTGACCCAGTTGTTCTTCCATCATTAACACAAAAAAGTTGGATTTGTAAATGTCTAGGTAGGATCACATCCGCCCATCATTGTTCCTCTTCCTCGGTAAAGTTTGAATATCCTTAGTCAAACACAGTGCTTTGATTTTTAAAGCTCTAGGATGTGGTCTTTTTTGGTATGAAGGTTCTACCAACCGAACTCAGTTTCATAAATAATTCACTCATTGATACTTATGATGTAGCTTAATTGATCTTTAGAGATTCTCCGTTAGTTCTTTGATAAATAGGTTCTTCACAATTGCATCACCCTCTTGCACACCAACCCTTCTCGTGGTTAGTTTGAGATATTACCAATATTAATCCATGGTTAGATTTCCTCACCTCATATTGCTTCTGTACGAGTGTTTTTCATCAAGTATATGGTTAAAATATGATAGAAACGAATCCAGGCATTCAAACTTTACCAAGTAGGATTGATTATCTTCTAGAATGTGCTCTTTATTCTTTCATGTTTACTTCGAGATATTGCCCATATTCATCCACGGTTCTAATTACTTATCTAATATTGTCTATCTACAAGTGTTTTTCTATCAAGAACTTGGATGGAAGATGATACAAATGATGCCTTGCATTCAATCTTTCCCAAGTAGCAATCAGTCTCTTCTAGCATATGCTCTTTATTCTTTGAACTGGAGTTACATGAATTTTTGATAGATTGTGGTTAATTTGAGTAACCATTCTTACTTCATTTGGACTGAAAGTTGGATTTGTATATACCTATGTATGACCACAGTCGCCCATCATTGTTCGTATTCCTCGGAAAAGTTTGAAGATCCTAAGTCAAACATAGGCCTTTGATTGTCAAAGCTCTAGGATGGGGTCTTTTCTGGCATGAAGGTTCTACCAACCTACCTCGGTTTCACAAATAAGTCACTCATTGATATGTCATAATGAAGCTTAATTGATATTTAGAGAATCTCCATTAGTTCTTTGATAAATAGGTTCTTCACAAGTGCATCGCCCTCTTGCACACCAACCGTTCTCATGGTTAGTTCGAGATATTACCAATATTAATCTGCAGTTAGATTTCCTCACCTCATATTGCTTCAGTACGAGTTTTTTTTCCAATCAAATACGTGGTTAAAACTTTCCCAAGTGGGAATTAAAACTTTCCCAAGTGGGAATGACTGTTTTCTATCACGTGTTCTTGATTCTTTCATGGTTACTTCGAGATATTGCCAATATTCATATGCGGTTTGAATTCTTTAAATGATATTGTTTAACTACGAGTATTTTTCCATTAAGAACTTGGATGGAAGATGATGAAAATGATGTCTGGCCTCCAATCTTTCCCTAGTAGCAATCCGTCTCTTTTAGCCTGTGCTCTTGATTCTTTGAACTAGATTTACATGGATTTTCGATAGACTGTGTTTGATTTGAGTCTGCCATTCTTCCTTCATCGGGTCATTTTTGGCCTGAACGGTCTACCAACTAAACTTGGTTACACAAATAAGTCACTCATTGATACTTTATGATCAATCTTAATTAATATTTGGAGATTCTCCATTAGTTCTTTGATAAATAGGTTTTTCACAAGTGCATCACCCTATTCCACACTAACCCTTCTCATGGTTAGTTCGAGATATTACCAATATTCGTCTGCGGTTAGGTTTACTTGCCTCATATTGATTCAATACGAGTGTTTTTCATCAAGTATATGGTTAAAAAATGATAGAAACAAATCCACGCATTCAAACTTTCCCAAGTAGGAATGATTATCTTCTAGCATGTGCTCTGGATGCTTTCATGGTTACTTCGAGATATTGCCAATATTCATCTGCGGTTCAAATTCCTTAAACAATATTGTTAAACTACGAGTGTTTTTCCATCAAAAACTCGAATGGAAGATGGTACAAATGATGTCTGGAATTCAATCTTTCCCAAGTAGCGATCAGAGTCTTTTAGCATGTGCTCTTGATTCTTTGAACTAGAGTTACAGGGATTTCTGATAGATTGTGGTTGATATGATTTGCCCATTCTTTCTTCATTAAGACTGAAAGTAGGATTTGTATATGTCTATTTAGGACCACAGCCGCTGATGTGACGACAAATGCATGTGTTTTTCGAAGCATTTAACATCTCTTTTGTTATGTTTTTGTTGCAAGATTGCTA
>JAULKM010056049.1:0-12526 GCA_032355605.1 Rubia tinctorum
TCTACTAATACATTAATCTGTACGTTTCCAAATTATGAAACATACGATCGTCATAAGACGACGTCATCGAAGCTTTCGTCAGTGTCCAGGTGGATGAGAAAGGTTATTCATGAGGAGACTACATAGACTAGTTTTCTTTGTTCTCTATCCATTTTGTGTGGAATTAATACGTAGTGAAACCTGGCACATCAATCTGTATCCAAAAGTACTCCTTCTGGAGTGTGGTTGTTCAACAGCTTATTTTACCTTTTTTTAAAAATAATAATTTGCTCTACTCAATCGTATTCAACAGTTCACTATTCCAGTGTAATTTCTAAATACTTATTGCGAGCAAATAATAATAAATGCATGACTCATGCCCTATGTATGTTTTAGCATAAATCGTCTGTACCGCAAGAGTTGGTAGGGTTTCCATTTCTTTTCTATTAAACTCAAATTTTGTACTTTTTTTTCAAAAAAAAAAACTCAAATTTTGTACTTTGTGCGATTACAATATATGGTATGGGATAAACTCATTTACACCGAGCCGCTAACTAAATATTACGGTTCTAAAACAAAGTCTCAATGGTAATAAGAAAGAAGTACACAAAGGTACAAGTCGATATTACGATACTAAACGAAAAATTATGTGGCAAATGAGAAGGGCAAACGAAAGATATGTGGTTCTCATTGTATAGTCATAGTGTAATTACAATAACCTCAATCCGAGATTACCATGAACGTATCACGGTGAAATATAAAATGAAACGCATGCAAAATGTTCCATCCACACTTCCGATCAAAAATAAAAGGCAATCAAAACGAAGCAAATAAAGCACCACAACTAAAAATATGATCCATCTATATTTAACCTGTTCAGACCATTTTGACTAGACTAAAGTTATATTTGAACTAGTCTACATTTATGCTTTGTACTCTATTTATTCTCTTCATTATCAATAATAATCATTATGAGAAATATCTTATATCATGGTATTAGAGCAAACCTGGTCCAAAACTTTCCAAAATTTTCAAACCCTTTTTTCCCAATCGGCGGCCGCACCTCTCCCCCCTTTGGCCGATTTGTTTTCTCCTCTCTCTGACGCTCAATTTCCCTGCGTCTCTAAACCTTTATCATGTCTGAAGAAAAAATCTCTTACGGTACCTTGGTATACATGATGACGATCAAGATTTCGTCATCAAATTATCTCTTGTGGAAGCGTCGGGTTGGCTATGCTCTCAAGTTTTAGAAGCTGTTTGGATTTCTCAATGGCTCAAAACCTTGTCCGACTCTACCTACTCTGCCATCAGCCGTGTTCTCTCCCTCCAATGGTTCCACCAAACTAGATCCAATAGCTGCTTATCGAAAAGCAAAGGCGAAACATGATCAATGGGTAGATGAAGATCAGCATGTCTGCAGTCTTCTCTTTTCAACTCTGACTCTTGAAGCACTAGCAGAGATTACAGATTGTGCCACTTCTAAAGAAATTTGGGATAATATTTCAAGCCATTTTTCATGACTGCAGTGCTTTCACCATTCTGCGTATGCGTGTCGATGCCCACGACATACGTAAGACTGGTACAGTACACAAACTACATCTTAAATGTAAAGTATTTTTTGTGAAATTAGCTATGATGGGTTCTCCTGTAACTAATGATGATCAGATAATTTGGTTCTTGACTACTCTTGGAACTGAATTCAAAGATTTTTCTGCACCCTTGATTAATTTCTCGCCTACTCCATTATATACTGATGTTTTATCCCGTGAAAAACCACAAGGATTTTTTGAGGAATTTACAGGGAAAATTAGACCCAACCATCGGACCTGTTGCGTTCACAGTAGGCAAAAACCCCTCGGCTGGCTGCGAGTGGGATCACGCGTCGGCAAGGGGCGGCGACCCATACGGCTCACGCTCCGCCAGGGGTGGCCGATTCGGCAGACAGCGGGGCGGCAAGTCCTTTGCTTGGCAGTTCTCGGCTGGCTCTGATTGTGGGCGACCGCACTGCACCTGGTGAGGTCGTTCCTGTCATTATGCTGATACTTGTTACAAAATGTTGGCGCAGACTGGTTCTCAGGGTCATCGTACATAGTCCACTCATCTTGCTGAAAATTTTCAATCATCCATGCAGTTAGAACCCTCCACTCGCACCTCAGTTTGGTATATTGATTCCGGCACCTCCAGTCATATGGCGTCCTCTACTTCCAGTTTGGAGACTATGACTCCATATTCTTGTAATTTTTATGTCTCTATTGGTAATGGTGCCTCTATTCGAATTTTGCATGTTGGTGATTCTAAGATTTCTGATGATTTATACTTATCTGATGTTCTGGTCGTTCCTGTGATTACTGAGAATCTGTTGTCTATTAGTAAACTGACTAGAGATTTGAATGTTTGTGTCAATTTTGATGATCGGAACTTTGTCATTCAGAACAAAGATTCCAAGGCAGTCGTGGGTAGGGGCCAGAGTGAAGGTGATCATTATGTGTTGGATAGAGTCGAGGCAGCTCTAGTTTCTCATTTACAGTAAAATAAAGGACACACATCTTACAAGTTTTGGCACGCTCACTTAGGTCATGCGCCGACAACAGTCATTTCTAGTTTGTTAGTTTACTTCAGTTTCTTTTTTTTTGCCTAAACAACAGACATGCGCCCCTTGTGTTATGGCGAAAGGTCAACGATTGGATTTTGTTGAGAATGATAAACATGTTTTTCACGTCCTTGATTTGGGGCCATTCCCCTGTTTTATTGACGAATGATTTTTCTTATTATGCCTTATTTGTGGATATTTTTCTCGTTTCACTTGGATTTTCCCAATTCATTGCAAGGTGGATTTCATTGACACGTCTTTACAGTTTGAGGCAGTGGTTGAGAACCAATTTTCAGCCAAAATCAAGGGTTTTCAGAGTGATGGTGGTACGAAGTTTCTGAACACTCGTCTACAATCTCATTTTTCCACTAAGGGCATTCATCACCAGATTCCGTGCCCTTACACGCTAGAACAGAATGGGCACAGAGTGCAAATACAGACATGTCGCCAAGATGGGTCTCGCTATGTTGTTCTATTCACATTTGCCTATTTCTCACTGGGACGATGCTTTTTCCACTGCTTCTTACACGATCAACCGATTACCTACTCATGTTCTTCAAGGAGCTTCTTCTTATGGGCTTCTCTACGATCGTGACCCTATATTCTCAAATTTTCATCCCTTAGGGTGTCGGGTTTTCCCTTTTGTTTGCTCTTATGTTGAGCACAACTTGGCTCCTTGTAGTATCCCTTGTGTTTTTCTCGGCTATAGCTCCCGGTACAAGGGTTTTCGGTTCCTTGATTCATCCACTGGCAAGGTTTATATCACTCACCATACTCTCTTCGATGAGACATACTTGCCTTTTACCACCGTCACTAATTTAGTCTCAGGCTCTCTTCCATCCAACTTGATGTTTCGGCATTTATTGATCCCGACGGCATGTCTACACCTTCGCCATCCGTACGAGTGGTATCTCCCTTGCCATGAACTGCCTGCACTGAACCGGAACCACCATCTTGGTTGTTAGTGCCACAGTCGCCATTTTCGGTTCCTTCACCGGTTCCATCGGTTGTCCCCTTTCTGGTCAACTCGGTTATCCCCTATCCGATTTCTTTGGCAGGCTCATCTCCATTGACATCAATGGATACCACTCCTCCAAGTTCTCTCCCTCGGCCTCGTGTGCATCGGAAGGCTACTAGGTTAGCTACTAGGGCCGCTACTAGGGCCATACAACGTAGGGATTACTCAAACATTATTGCTCACAGTCTCACTGTTGCTTTACTATCTTAGTCCGAGCCCACTGATTACTGCACTTTCCTTCAGGATCTGGCTTGGGGTTTCTGTCATGGATGACGAGATGACAGCTCTTTGTGGTCAGCGGACTTGGAACTTGGTGCCTCGCCCTTCAGACGCTAACATTATTGGCTCCAAATGGGTTTATCGGCTCAAGTAACGACCAAATGGAATTTTTTTTAGCATCACAAGGCCAGACTTGTGGCGTAAGGCTTCTCAAAGATTTTGGGATTAGATTTTGATCACACTTTCAATCCAGTAGTCAAAGCCTCCAATGTTCGAACAGTTCTTGCCATTAGCACCATGTGCTCCAGGCCTCTTCATCAGCTCGATGTCAAGAACGCCTTTCATATGTTCCCGATGTCAAGAATGCATTGCCACCATGTGTTCTCGATGCTTCGATCTTCATGAAGCATTCAGTTAGTTACAGGGATCCGGTTAATCCAGACTGTGTTTGTCTCTTGCGAAAGGCCATTTATGGTCTTAAACAAGCTCTTCGGGCATGGTTCCAGCGATTCAACACTTATTTGACTCATGTCTATTTTCAATGCAGCTCCAGTAACACGTCCTTGTTTGTTATTTTGAGGGGTTTCTCATTGCTCTACCTTCTGGTGTATGTGAATGACATCATTCTCACAGGGAATGACTCAACTCTCCTTCGGCAATTTGTTGATCGGAGGCATCGTGAGTTTGCGATTAAGGACCTTGGCGCTCTTCACTACTTTCTTGGCCTTGAAGTTTCTCCTACTTCATCAGGAAAAGTATGCTCGGGATATTCTGACTCGTGCAGGGATGTCAAATGCTACACCAGTTTCCACTCCATTTGTGCCAGGTTCTTAGTTGCACAGTTCTACCAGCCCTCTGTTTCGAGATCCAACTTTAAATCTTTTGTTGGTTGAAGCTCTTCAATATTTGACCATCACTCGTCCATACTTTGCCTTCTTGGTAAACAAAGTCATTCAGTATCTTCAGTACCCCATAGATGACCACTTTGCTGCAGTTACACGGATTTTGCGCTATGTTCGAGGTACCTTTTATTTTGGTCTCACATTTTGCTCTGCCAGTTCTCGTGAGGTGTTGGGGTATTCTAATGCTGACTGGGCTCATTTTCTGGAGACTCGTGGATCTAACTATCGATATGTTATCTTTCTTGGCAGTAATCTGGTTTCCTGGAATACCAAGAAGCAATATGCTATCTCTCGTTCCAGTACTGAGTTTGAGTATTGAGCTCTAGCCAACACAGCATCAGAGGTTGTTTGAATTACTCACTTGCTTCGTGATCTTAGAGTTTCTTTGCCAGGTTCTCTGCTGCTGCTATGTGATAACAGTGGCGCTATCTTCCTGGCTTAAAATCCAGTGGCTCACAATTGAGCGAAGCACATTGACATCGACTATCACCTTGTACGGGGGTTGGTGGCTTCTGGTAAGCTTCGAGTTGCGCATGTTCCCACTACTCTCCAGATAGAGGACATCTTCACCAAGGGGCTTTCTCGTCCGCTGTTTAAGTTCTTCAGATCCAAGTTGTGCGTCGGCGAACATCCAACGCTTTTCTTGAGGGGATGATGTTAGAATAAATCAGTTAGATGATTAGATTTGATATTATTTTATTGACTAGACTAGAGTTATATTAGACCCAGTCTATCTGTATGCTTTGTACTCTATTTATTCTCTTCATTATCAATAATAATCATTACGGAAAATATCTTCTATCATCCCTAAACTAGGAGACTAATACGACTTGTTGAAATTGCCAAAAACATTTTTTGCCAGTGTATAGAAATCATTTATAATGCGTAGAATTATCTCTAACTTAGCTCCAAATGACTTTGAAAACCAATTATATCGTATCAACAATACAAATGGCCTAAACATCCCAATGGATTAAAGTCTACAAATCTGATTTGAATCCTCTGAAAGAGTGTCGCCAGAAATCCATTGTTGTAACGAATTTGACTTGGATTTCTCCTTACTATCTCTTTTGATATAAAATTTGAAGTCAATAAAGTATTACCCGACTACGAACTGCCGGGAAAACAAAAATTGACAGAAACAATTTCTACCTAATACTTAAATTCAAAACCAGTTTAAAAATAGCCAATTTAATTTTTTTTAAAATAAATAAAAATTAGGATAACTAAATCAAATAAAAATAAGCAGGCAGTATTAACAGTCTCCCACCTTGAAAAACAATTAAAAATAGAAGTTGAAAAGGGAAAAATAATATAGAATAAACCCAACATGCACTATAACCACGACGGAGGTACTAGGTACCTTATCTGATAAATTAAATTATATCCCTAATTTTCACTGTCATTGCAGGTGTACCAGTGAAAACAATGTCGTCAAGTCGTTAAAAACCAGTGAAACACAGCAAATAGACACGCGGCGAGGAGAGCTCTTCAAAAGTATTGTCTGGAACTAAGTAGATGTCGAGTCGTGTGACTAGAGCAGCACCCGAGTTCCATCCAGTTCACACTGAGTTGGACCAGGTTGAGACCGAGTTGACATTGAGTTAGACCGGGTTAAGCCTAAGTTGCACTGACTCAGATTCCCTCAGGTTTCAAATCAGTGACTCAACGGTGACTAGTGGTGAATCGGGAGTGACTCGCCATGACTCAGCCGCATCTATGCGGATCGTTGACTCATAATTGTGACCGAGACACATCAAGCTCATAGAGTCGCTGACCAAGAGCCACCAGGACACCAAGCCTGAGCAACCGCAAGACGAAGACTAGGGCACCACGGTAAACTGCAAAGTCGTCGACCAAGAGCCACCAGCACCGAGCATGAGCAACCGCTAGACGAAGACAAAGATACCAGGAGACCACCGCAAGATGAAGAACTTGTACCGCCGCTGAGTCTGAATCGGTGCCAGCGAATTCAATTCAATCCAGTTCAATTCAGTAAAAATTTAAATTGATAACATTTTGTTTAATTGAGTTATATTATTACTAATTTTAAATACAATTATTTTTTAGTTTATTTTACTTAAGTTTAGTTCAATTCAAATTAATTCAGTTCCGTTCGAATAGACTCTAGAAAATAAAGTGTAACCAATTATTTTTAGTTCATTTTAGTTTAGTTTAGTTCAATTCAGTTCAGATTGACTCTAGAGAACAAGAGCGAACAAATTATTTTTAGTTCATTTTAATGCAGTTCAATTAAATTAAATTCAAATCCTTCTAGTTTAATTCAATTCAAGTTCGGTTACTAGTTACTTTAAAAAAAACCAAAAAGTAGTTGTGCAAAGTAATCTATACATTTGCAATTGTGCAAAAATAATTTAATCATTCACTAGTTGGGCAAAAATATTCCCTCCATCCCATAGAAATCACCACAATTCAATTCTTATCTAAAATGACAAAAATAATTTATACATTTATTATATTATCCCTTAAGAGATTGATTAAATCTACTAGTCAACTTTTGCATTAACAAAATATTATTCCTTTATTTCTCATCAACACTTTCACCTCATCTTGTATAAAATATCAATTCAAAAATAATTGTGCCAATTTCTATGGAATAAATTGAGTATATTTTATTGTATTTTACTATTTTATGTGGGAGAGAGTAATTTCTGCCGTCTTGGCTGGTGAAGAAGCAATGAATCTGGTCCCAGTTTGGCACACAGTACATCCGTTAGGGACTGCAAACTTGATGGAATCCCGTGTTCCTGTTCTATTGCTTGGACATTTCACAGGACACAAACACAGTGCGACTTTATTCAAGTCAGTATATCTGTTTGTGTCACACTCATCTTATTGAAATATTTTTTTAAAAAGCACATTTAAAAACAAATAATGAATCACCTTTCATTTTAGGTAAAATTTATTCAATTTCATTCATTCATTCAATTTTTATTTTTATATTCAATTTCATCCACTCATTTTCTGTACCGAAATCCAAACATATATACCTATAATGCCACAAATAAAAAAAAGGAGGAAGTATATTTTCCTAGCAATAATCATTACATAAATAAATATATTTTAAATTACTAATTTTATGTTTCAATTGTGACGCTTTTTGGAGCATTCGTAACACTCAAAGACGTCGCTAAAATTATTAGTGACGCCTTGTGAAGTGACTCGATTCAGCATATCACTAAAATATTGTGACGCGTTAAAGTATCGTTATATTTTTGTGACGCTTTAAAACGCAGATCAATTGAAGTGTCAAAAATATTTAGTGACACCTAAAAGTGGAGTAAATATTATGATATTTCCTTACCAGTCACAAAATTTGTGTCAATGCTGTATTTATTTTAGTGATGCAATTAAATTATTATTGTAAATTGTGTGGTATCCAGGATAGCAAGAGATACCTTATTTCAAAGGGAATAATTTAAGAGATGGTTTCCTATGAAGCAACCTAAATTTTAGCCAGAGAGTTTTATGCAATTTTATCTATATTTGAGCTCCATGGACTTATCTATAATAATTTTATAGGACCTATTTCTAATATATTTATATGGACCTATCGCTAATATTATTTCAGGGGCTTTCTTGTCCATTTTCCGCCATCTGAAAAAAAATCAAAGAAAAATGAAAAAATTATTTAAATTTATTTTTAAAATGCAAATAATTAATACGATCATCAAACTGAAATTTATAAATATCAGTAAAAAAAAGAAGAACATCTACCGAAAAATCATAAAACATCAACTAAAAAATTAGAGAAAAAATATAATTAAACAACCAAAAATATATTAAAAATAAATAAAAATCAACAAAAAATTAAAAAAACGTCGATTACAACTAACAAAACATCAACTAAAAATCATAAAAACATCAACAAAGTTCAATTATCAATTTTTTAATAAAAAACTACAAAAATCAACTAATATTAACCAAAAACTAAAAACATCAATTCCTATCACCTAAACTTCACTCAGAAAATGAAAAACGTCAACATAAGAAAAAAAACTACAAAAAATCAACCTATGTCACCCAAAACTACAAATATCAACTCATAACACCTAAAAACCCCCAAAAAAATGAAAAACATCAACATGAGAGGGGAAACAAGCAAAAAAATATCAACCCGTATAACCCAATTTTTTTTATAAAACATCAACTCATATGAATTAAACTCACCCGAAAAATGAAAAACATTAACATGAGAAAAATAAAATAAAATCATCAATAAAAAAACTACGGTACTTCAAGAGTATAAATTATTCACTAAAAAATCATAAAACGTCAACAATTATTTTTTTAAAAACTACAAATATCAACCTATATCACCAAAAAGTTACAAACATCAACTCCTAACATCTGAACCTCATCCGAAAAATGAAAAATATCAGCATCAGAAAAATAACACTACAAACATCAACTCTTATTACTAAAACCTCAGTTGAAAAATGAAAAACATCAATATGAGAAAATAAATATTAAAAAACCAGCAAATATCAATCCATATCAACAAAAAAAGGGGAAAATATCAACTCGTGTCAATTAAACTTCACACGAATACTGAAAAATATCAACATAAGAGAAAAAAACTACAAACATCATCAAAAACCTACAGTACCTCAAGAATAAAAATTCTAAAAAGGACCTGGTGGGATTTTAACGTAGCCTCAAAGTATAGAGCAATAACCACTACACCAATGACTCTTATTGAGCATACACTTAGTCAAATAACATTAAATCTCAGCATAAATATCAAGAACATAAAATTTTCAAAATAAAGGTCACGCAAATATTCAAACTCGAGATCTCAACCTCAATAACAAGAGTCCTAGCCACTAAACCAAACAATTTTTGCTAATGCAAACCTCAGTCAAATAAGTATGATACCTAAATAAGCCTTTGAAAAAGTAAAACACAACAATAAATCTCACTCTTCAGAAGCCTAAGCTCAGCTCCAGTGCCGCCCTTGTCGTTCGCCACCATTGCAGCCCGTCAATGTCAGCTCCGGCCACGCGTGAGATGCACGCGCGTCGCCTTCTTCCTTCTGGCGAGCGCATCTAATGCGCCTCTCTCGTCATCGCAAAACAGAGTTCCACCGCCGCAACGCCGTCGATCTCCTCGCTGTCAGCGCTGGAAATCGCAGAGTTCCACAGCCAAAAATTGAGAGTAACGGCTTCCTCTTCATCATCATCACAGAGCTCCTCTTCGTCGCTCGCCGTCGCCGTTCGAATTTGAAACCCTAGCCTCTTCGCCATTCGAATCAACCTCTGACTCATCGTTCTCTCGTCGTCGTTCACCTCGCCGTCGCCGAAAACCATTATCCATCAAGACCGTAGAAGCTCAGTTTTGGCGAAGCTTCGATCTCGATCTCGGGGGAAGAGCGGTGGCGGAAGAAGAATCGCGGTGAATAAGCGATGGCGTTAGGATGCGGAACGACGGCGGTTGGCGGCGGAATGACGACAGTTGGGTGCGGTTACAAATTTTCGATCGGAGGAGAAGAATCCGATCGGAAAACAAAAATTAAAATTATGAAATTTAGGTGATATTTTTAGCCTTTTGATAATTGCACAGTAAGCCCTTAAATTTATTAGCATGTTTTTTAAAAAAAAAACTCCATTCCAAAATAAAATTTACAATAATTGCACTATAAACCATGGTCTGAAGTTTAGCCTGTCTATAAAACAAAACTTTGTGATAATTTAAATAGAAAAATTAGCATGCTAAAAATTATGGTCCGATATATTTAAGGAAATACAGATTGCATTGTATTCTCAAGGCAGTATATACATATTAAATAGTTATACATATGATCCGTTAAATTCAGTTCATTTCAATTCAGTTTATTTCAGTTCAATTAAAGTCAGTTTAATTCAACGTCAATTTAATTTAGTGGAATTTAATTTAATTTAGTCATACGATACTAGTTTTTAACACATTTATTTTTCATTTAGTTCAATTTTATATTTCAGTTCAAATTAAATCAGTAAATCAAGATAACAGGGTCATTGAAGCATGGTCGCACTCTTCCTTCTCTCCAAGTATCTTAATTCTTTCTTCAATTTTCTCTTTTCTCTTTTTTATTATTATAGGAAGATAGAAAAACAACGATTTGATATCCTTTGAATTAATGTTTATGTTATTGAATAATTGCCATTTTCCCCCAAACAATAGTCTTGTACTTTGACTACCATGATTAGATTGTAGTGTTCACGATAATCAATCTAATTGTACAAATGGTGTATTCGTGGTTATGTCTGTGTTTTTGTATAAGGGATTCCCTTTATTCGGATATGTCAATTTGCGTTTTTGAGATGTGTTTGAAGTTTAGACAATATAGATTGTCCTCTGGATCATGCAATGTTATAGTTTAGAAGATCCATGTTTGACATAGTTATACTGGTGATGATATGTTCATCTATGCCAAGTGATTATGATTTTTGTGCGAAGCAAATTAACATCCCAATGACGATAGATTCCGTATCTTGAAAGACGATTTTTCCATAAGTTATGGAAAACCAAGGTTTAAAATGCAAATAAAAAGACATCAAGATGAAATGTTTGAATTGTGTTAATCGGGTCATAAAATTATAAATACTTCACGATGCATAATAAATTTTTAATACTGCAACTAAAATATTTTACTTTTCTATAATTATAATTCAATCTCGTCTTTCCACAAGCATATGAAAAGATGATTTTTCTAAAAACTTTGCCATAACGATATTACAATTTTTATTATATTTCTAATTTGTACTATCATATGATTTACATATCTGTATGTTTTGAAAAGATTAATAGAAGGTGAGTAATTTATTTAAAAGAGTCTGTCTCCTGAAAAATAGTTTTTTCATAAGTTATGGAAAAACCAATGTTTAAACTGTAAATTAGAAGAAAAAAATCAGGATAAAATTTTCGGATTGCATTAAACGGGTTATAAACTTTTGACTGCTACACGTTGCATAATAAAAAAAATTATACTGCAACTGAAACGTTTTACCTTTTGATAATTATAATTAAACCTCATATTTTCATATAACTATGGAAAGACGGAACTATCTCAAAATTTTTTCCAATATAGAATATGAGTAGACAGCAAAAATATAACTTTTTTCCATTTTTTTTAAAGATGTTCTTTAAATCAAAATCGTGATTAACCGTTATTTCGCTCAAGTGAAGTAGCACTTGAATGTGCTTTTTTCTCACATATTATTTGGTAAATTTCACCATTATTTAACACGTTACTAAATTAATACCCATTGACCCCAGCCTCCAGACTCCAGACAGATCGACTGTATTATATTTCAAGTCGTCGATTTGATATTATTCCCATGCAGAATTTTCCAGAGACGAGCACTTCAAATGCAACAACCATTCCTCGTTCTTATAAATTTAATTATAATAAAATTCCTTAATTGAGAACTAAATGTTTGGTAATTAAGTCGTCTATGATAATTTTAAATTTTCTATATTTATATGTTTAGACACAATCATATGTACGATTTCTATATATTTGTGTGGTATGATTGATTAATTATCTGAAGTCAGTATCATAATAATATGTTCTAAAATTAATTGAAGAAGAAATTAATAGAAGTAAAACTGGGTAAAAATTCAGTAAAAAGATTATTTTATTTTGTAAAATTGGTGTTTGAATTCCAAGAAGACAAAATCTTGGGAAAGACGGTCTTTCCATAGGCTTACGGAAAGACGGGTTTAATTATAATAGTATAAGGTAAAAGGTCTTTGTTGCAATATTAAAGTTTTATTATGCAACGTGTAGTAGTTATAAATTTTATAACCCGGTTC
>JAULKM010056060.1:0-12525 GCA_032355605.1 Rubia tinctorum
GGGGAGGAAGAAAAGCCCACAAAGGCAGGCGATCGGAGATGGGAGAAAGAGTTCAATGATTTGGTGTGATTGGTGACAGTGTAACAGAGACGATGAGCTGAGAGAAGAAATGCGACAGTGTTGGGAGTGGTGTGACTTTTTAGGAGTTGTAACTGAGATGCCAAAATCGTTTAAATTAAATTTTCAATCAATCTTCAAGTTTACAAACAATTGCATATATCTCCTTCAACTTTGAGTTTTATCATCTATTGATTTTCAAGTTTACACACTCCCTCTATATTATGTCTTAGTTTAATATTCATTAATAAAGATGATGATGTTTGAATGGTAAAACTCTACAAATATATAAATGTGAAAATTATCACGTGAAATATTGCTTCTGTGTGGACTTTAGGGAGATAGCGAGTAGAGTTTGATCTGATAAATTATAATATTTTGACGAATTTAGACTACAAGATAGTTTCCACGCATGTAACCTTACTTAGAGTGGAATTTGAAGTTGGCAGATTAAAATTTGCAAGGGCATTAATGAACAAAGTAAGTTTTCAATCGTCCTTTTCTGTACCATTTGATGTAGAAAACGTGGGCAAAATATTTTGGTTTCAACTCTACATTTTTCTGCCCATGACACATCAGGCCACGCTGCCGTTGTACCTCCGACGATAGCCCCATCTTCGTCAACGCATTTGGAAGAAATCTTAGACTGTCAAACCCTCATAAGGTGTCATAGGTTCCAATGACCAAGGCATTGCTGCATCAAAATATGTGGGCTTCAAGTACCAGGATTTTTTGTTTTAATTTACGTTGAATTTATGTTTTCTGCCCAAAATTGATGGCCGATTGGGCTAGTTCTATTGGATAGAATGGGTAGGGTTTTCAAGAGGCTGAGTAAGGTGTCATAATTCAATAAATAGGATAAGTGGATATTGGTCTTTTCGGTGATAAGATTAGGGATATTGGTCTCAGAGCATCAATGGAGCTAGCTAACTGATTCTGCAACTGATTAATTGAGCTGAAAGTGGAGCTAAATCTGCATGATGAAAGTACAATTGTAATCGGTTAGGAAGTTAGGAGGTGGTTAGTCAATTCAATAAATAATGTAGGTTTGATTGAAGCAAGATATCAATTCTTTTGTAAAAGCTTTCCAGCCATGGAAACTTTCCCAAACTTCTCATCCATACAAATCTGTTCTTCCTCATCCAACTCTGATTTTCTCAGCTTTTTGAGCTGCATTTTACTGTTTTAGTCTTCACTTTTGTGTTTTATAACAATTGGTATCAGAGCCGGTCTTTTCTCGACATCAAATTCATGGAGGATGGAACGCGTTTGAGAACAATGGAGAATCACGTCAAGGATTTGGAATAATAAATGACGAACATGTTTCAGGAGCTGAAGGATCAGAATGTCAAATTGAAGCTACACATGGAGAGCTCAACGGAAAGCATCAAGGATGAATTTGCTTCTCAACATTTGATCTGGTCAAACAACAAGGCGGGACTAATCAACAAATCCATTGGCTAATGCAAGGTTTGCAGAATATGGAGAAGGACAAGGAGGTAGAGCATGAGGCTGGAGAAAGCAGTAGATCGAGGAAATCCAACTCTCCGTTTGGAAAATTTACTCCTTAGGTATCATCTGTGCCTGTTATTGATAAGTCTAAGTTGCCTTCATCTATTTTGCATATGCCTTGTGTGTTGATGCCGCATGTTTATTTGAATTCTAATCCTGTGATTAGTAGAACTTCTGGAAATTTTCACCCTAAGCTAGAACTTACTGTATTTTGTGGCCTTAAACCAAATGAATGACTTAGAAAGTGTGAGAATTTTTTCTAGTTATTTCCACATTAGAGATCCAGAATGGGTGGAGATAATTGAACTGTATTTGGAGGATAAAGCATAAATATAGTATCAATATGAGAAGCATCACACTGATGTGAGTCTATGGAAGGATTTCCATTATGAGGTATTGAGGCGATTTGGTGAGTTTGGAAGTAGGGATGAAATTGAGGAATTCAATAAACTATATCAGAAGGGAACTGTTGGAGACTATGTGGAACATTTTGAAGAACTTAAATCAGTTGTGTTGGGTAAGAATCCATATTTGTCCGAGGCTTATTTTGTTTCTAGTTTCATTAGTGGGTTAAGAGAAGAGCTAAAACCAATGGTAGAATTGTTTAAACTGTTAAGCATGGGACTATAGATATTGCTATGCTACAAGAAATGAATCTAGAATCCTTGCATAAAAGAGCAAGAATGGTTGGAAATGGAGAATTTAATCCTGCTTTTGTTGGAGGAAAGTTTGAGGGTACGAGAAATAATTGAAAGCCTAGACCAGTTGAGAGGAAGGCTGTGCCAGAAAATTTTCGAAAGATTACACCACAAGAATAACATTTTCGTAGAGAGAATCATCTTTGTTTCAAACGTGGTGAGAAATTTGGCCCTGGTCACATATGTAAGTTCAAACAGGTGCATGCCATTTCGAATTTTGAAACTGAGGATGAAGAAGATGTTTGGGTGGTTGAGTCAGATTGTGATGAACTGAAACAATTAGAAGAACCCAAGCAGATCAGTGTGAAGAGCTTGGGAAGTTCAGAGAGGGATAATACAATCACTTTATATGGTTTTATGGGCTCCCACAGGGTTAACATGTTACTTGATACAAGCAGCAATGACAACTTTGTGGATTACAAAGTCATTGAGAGAGTGGGTGTGAGAGAGGAATACACTAGACCTTTTGTTGTAACTATTGCTAATGGGTCTCAGGTAAGAGGAAATACTTATTTTCCTATGGTGGAATGGAGGGTACATGATCAATTATTTACTTTCAACTTCAAAGCTATGGATTTGGGGGAATTGGATGTCATTCTTGGAGTCAACTGGATGAGGCAGTTGATTCCTATAGCATTTGATTTAAAATCTAATGAAGTGACCTTTAGCAGTGAAGGATCCAGTTGGGTGCTGAAAGGTAATTATGATGACACATACTTACATTTGGTAAGAGGACCTAAAGCCAGGGAGTTATCTGAACTCGTAAAAAGGAAAGCAATGTTTAATATGATAAATAATGAAAGCGGGAACATCTATACTGAGGAGGCAAGGCCACTGGGAGAAAAAGACAACCAGGTCAGTAACTATCAGAAGTTAGTGCAACAGAGGTGAGTACTTGAGATTTGAACTGAGTCATTTCATTATTCTGAGTCATTTGAACTGAGATTTGTGAGATGAGTGTGATTTTGACAAAACTAATCGTTGGTTGGTTGGGTTTATGAGTCATTTTGAAATAGAAAATGGGAAAAAGCTCTTGTCGGGTTCGGGCGGTTGAGGTGGCGTGGTACTAGAGATGGGTGGGTTTGGTTGCGCGGGAAGGACAAACACAGCAGCCGAGTTAAATTGATTACATTTTTTGGTTAGCTTAGGGTATTTGTGCGGAAATTATGTGAAGAAGATTCTAAAGATCTGTTTTTGGATTTAATAAGTGGTTGTTGTGTCTGGTAGAACTCCAAACCCTAAGCTCGTGAGTACACCTCAAATTAACGATAAGAATACAAGAAATGCATAGCTGGATGCGAAGAGACGCGGTGACAGTGCTGGGATAGAGCTAGGTCGTGGAGATGGTGCCATCGTGTGGTGGCGGAGCTGGTGGCACGGTGACGTAGTGCTTGTGGCAGGTTTGAAAATGATGAAAAAGAACCTTGGGGCTATTTTATCATTAATTATTTTTAAAGGATAGGGGTAATTTTGTCTTTTCATAAATGGTCAACACATGAATTTGTCCGGTCAATGCCAGAATAGTGTATTTTGTGTATAATTGTACTATTTTACAAAAACTTAGGGTTATTGTTTTGTACTTTTAATTTTTAAAGGGTTATATCTGCACTTTCAAAATTTAATAGGATCATCTTTGCACTTTTTCCTTAGTTTTAATTATATGTCTATCACCTCTGATGTAAAAGAGGAGTATATCTCATCTTCAAATTGTAAGACTAATTTATCAATTGCTACCTGTGCTTAGTGAAAAATGGTTGGATACCCTTCAAACTTTGTCATTCCGACGGTTCAATTCTTTTTTTTTATATAAAAATAGTGTCATAAGATAAAGAAAAGTATTTATTGATGATGAATACCAAGAAGTGAAAACTCCGTTGTAGTGAGTGAAAAAGGGAGGGAAAAAAACAATCGACCTAGACCAACAAAGAAAGAAAATGCCCCTAAATATTATGCAATTTTATTAATAATATATATTTTAAAAGGAATCCTTAAAATTGCATAAAATATTCCCCACGACACTTATAAGTTTGATTTATGTAGAGAAGAAGATTTTCTGGTGGTAGAATTTGATTCTCAAATTTCAGAAAAAAGTGTCACATCTGAATTCCTAAATTCTTAGTAATCTAATCCCTATTCCAACAGAACACAAAGACTGGAATCAACAGAAAAAAAAAATTCTTAGTAATCTCCTAATTTTTATTCCTTTTCCTTTCTATGACTGGAATCAACTCATGGCCATCCTTATCTAAATGTCATTCAAAATGTAATTGATATTTTACGTTCCCAACCAACACGTTTATCTTTCTTCAATTACATGTGCATATTAATTAATTAATAATATATGATTGATATTGAACAAGATTAGATATATAATATTACTCTTATTGTTACATATGTTCTTTCCATCCCATCTAAGATAGGAATATTTCCAAATGTAAACAGTATTGTTTTGGATTTGGGTTTAGACCCGATTTAATAATGATGATTGGAGTTCGTCTCATGGTGAGACCAATGACTAATTAGATATTATATAATCATTTAATAGGAGTTTGTCAAATTTGGGGGTCAAATCATAATATATATTTTAAAGCACTCTAAACTTAAGGGGATGGATCAAACTAGTGGCGGAACTAGGGGGGGCGAAGGTCCAGTGGTGCACCCCTGATGAACAGTAACATCCCCTCCTCCGCCCCTCCATCAAATCTGACTTCAATCGCTCGATTTCAGTTTAAAATCGTGATTTAGAAGCCTACATTGCGTCAGATAGTGTTTTGCAGTCTAATAGAGATAAGGCTTTCTCAAAATTTTGGATTTTGTTTTACGGTAGAGGTCAGATTTGGGCCCTTTTGCTTTCTTCAAGTTTCCAACTGTTTTCTTGTTGATTCTGGCGTTTATGTCTTTAAATCCAACTGTGCATATGTTATTTTGGCTTTATGTTGTGTGTTTTCATTTGCGTTTTGTTGTTGTGTAGATATGATGAAATCGAAGGAAGGTAGTGCTGGTAAAGATGACTTGAATGTTGATGATGGTGTTTCTACCTCATCTGATGTGGAATCATAAGTTTTTTTCTAGTTTTTTTGTTAATTGTTGTATCGTTAGGGTTTTGTGTTGTTTTTCTTTGATTTTTCTGTTTTATTGTTGATTGTTTTGATGGGTTCTTCGTTCTTATTGATTCTATCTGTTTGTTGTTTGATGTTGCTATGTTTGCTGAATTTTTAGTTGTTTTTTTATGTTGTACTTTTAGTGGTATGAAATGGTGTATAACTCATAAGTTAGCCTAGTTATGTTTTTAGTTTGCATGTTTATGTGTTTCGTTATGGTTTTTTTGTGGCTCTATTGTGATTTAGTTTAGTCTCTGTTTAGTTTGCATGCTTTCTGTATAGTTTAGGTTCTGTTGTGTTTTAGTTTAGTCTCTGTTAGTTTATCCATTTAAGTGATTAGTTTAGTTACTTTGGCTGTTACATAATATTAAGCTTTTTATATTCTGATTATGTAGATTTATATATATAGTTATATTTGTCTGTTTGCTTTAGGTGTTTCAGTTTTTTATTTATGTATTTGTTTATATGAATACTTTTTTTAAATGTAGATGATGGCTTGAGGAAATAAAGTCGATTACAGTCTAAATTGACTGTTAAAGATGGTATGTATATGGTTCGTTTGTAAATTTTTATTTTTATTTTTATTTTTATTTTAATATTTATGTTTTTATTTTAATTGATTGTGTAATTTTCAGGTTCTAAAGCTCCTCTTCTTAAACGGAAAGGGAATCAGCAAAAAACTACTACAACATGTATTTAAATAAGATGGAATTTTATTTCATATTTTTGTTGATTGCTTTATATATTGCTTATAATTCCCTTTCTTTTTTATAGTTGATATTGTTAAAAGATTGCGCAAAAGTGGTAGTAAGTTTGGTGTGGATAAGCCATATAGAGTTGCTGGATCATCTGTTAATGTTTGAAATTTTAATATTTTGTTTTACTTTCACTGTTTAGTGCTTTACCTTTGATATTTAATTATTTTACATTTTGTTGTAGTTGGATGTGATCTGACTGGGGTAAAGATAAGATTTGTAAATTTAATCTATTCTGGTCTCTTTTTATTTTACTTTTACTGTTTAGTGTTTTACCCTTGATATTTAATTATTTTGTTTTTTTATTGAAGTTGGATGTCATCTGACTAGTATTGACAGTAATATTGGTAAATTGATCTATTATGGGGTTTTTAGTTTATTTTTAGTGTTTAGTGCTTTACCTTTTATATTTAATTATTATTATTATTGTAGTTGAATGTGATCTGACTGGGGGTCAAGATAACCTTGGTAAATTTAATCCTTTATGTCTCCTTTTGTTTTAATTTACTGTTTAGTTCTTTACCTTTGGTATTTTACTATTTTTCTTTTTTATTGTAGCTGGAAGTGATATGACTAGTGGTCAAGATAAGTTTGGTAATTTTAATCTATTCTGGTCTTTTTTGTTTTACTTTACTTTTTAGTGCTTACCATTTGCATTTAAATTTTTTTGTTTGTATTATGTAGTTGTTGCTGAGATTGAAACTATTGTTAGTAATCCTCCACTTCCAGTTTCAACAAATGTTACACAATCAGGCTTGATTTGTGCTTTATGATTTATTATCATTTGCTAGTTCGGGTATTAAAATTATTAGTTGATTTTTTCCTGATGAAGCCGTGGATAGGTCTGTGATCATTAGTCCTCCACCTTCAACAAATATTGAACAAAGTGGTTAGTATTAGGAGTTTAATTTTTTGATTTATTAGTTCATATGTATAAATTTTTAGTTCTGCTATTTAACATTAATTTTTGCATTTACATTAGAGTCTGGAAAGGATTCTGCTGTTGATGGTAGTGCAAGAGATATTGAAAGAAATGTTGCCGTTGACGGTAATTTTAAATATATTAGTTATAGTGTATATGAAATTACTTTATGTTTATTTAGTACTAGTTACATTTTTAAATTTGCAGGTTCTACTAATGTTGTTGAGATCCCATAAGTACTGGTATAAAAGTTATCATTGAAGATTTGAAAAGCGAAACTGATCCTGGTATTGGTTATATACTTTTTTTTTCTACTTCTACTTTGTGTTTTTAATTTAGTATTTACATTTTTTTCTATATGTGTTTTGTAGTTAAGGTTAAGAAAACTTATAGAAAGTAAGGGGTTAGGAAGAAGGTTACTGCTGCTCGAACTATACTTGTTGATGAGAATTTTCTTGAAGGTGACGATTTTGTTGAAGAGCCTCCTCTAGTTGGCTGCAAATGAAAAGGGCAAAGAAAAGATTTTTATGATTTGGTTATACAATAACTTTTATTATACAATAAGTTGATTTTTTATACTTTATTATGATTTGGTTGTGTGTTAATTAAATTTTTTAGTTTTTAATTACTCTATGATTACTTTATATTTTTATTCTCTTAGTTTAGGTATTTATGTGCATAGTTTGAATACTTACTAACTTACTGTATAATGTTTCCCCCCTGAATTTCTATGAAATTTATGCCTGGAAACCAACACGTAAAGGTCACATATTTGTGCTACAGTCTCACTGATTAGCAGAAGGCTGATATTGAGGCGATTGGTTTTGTTACTGCTGATATGTATGAGATATTGGGAAAGGTGAAGAGTGATTTTGTGGGTGATGCATCGACCGACTTGCAACCAAGTGTAGGGACTAGTGCAAAAATCCAGATTCAACCGGAGGAGTTAACAGATTCACAAGAGATGTGGAATGACAATTTCATTGCTATGGTTGATGAAACTTGTATCCAATCGAAGAGAAGGACACAAAACCAGCCTCTCCCGAATTTAACTTGTTTAGTAATGGTGAATTGGATGGCCTAGAAGGACCATCCAATGTTGTGCAATCCCAAAGAAAGCAGTTTAATATGTTGCAAGAACCTGTATTTCAAAACTTGGATTGTGGTGTGATATTGAATATTTGGATTTGTTGAATTTTAATGATGAATGTTTATGAATATTTAATTTGCTAGGTCTTTGGATTTTTTTTGTTATAACTGTGTTAAAACTTGTTATTTTGTAAGATAATTCTAGTATCAATGCAGTTCTGAACTTTATCTTTTTAGTTATGTTGTTTATAGATTTAGTTATTTTATTAAAGTTTAACAGTTTTTCTAGTAATGATATTTGGGATGTTGAAATTTTGCCTTACCAAATTTTCTATCGTTCTATTTGTAGGTATGTGTTCTTCAGGTATATAGTTCGATGGTTTAGGTATATAATTCGGTTATTTATTTAATTAGTTGAAAAATATAAATTTTCTAACAATGTGTTGTAGTTTACTTTTTGACCCTCGTATCTTAATTTATTTATTCTACCGTAGATCATGTATATTTTCATTTAGTTTAATTATTTGAGTCATTAGTTTCAAACACATGTTGCTTGGTTGAGTGTATTTTTATTTAATTAAACTCCACTCGTTAGTTCAGGTGTTTAAAGCATTTGAAGAGCAATTTAAATGATTAGTCCCTGAATTTAAGTTAATTGTACAAAATAAAATTAGATACAATATCAATTGAATTTTATGGGTCTAGACTTGTTGCTTTTGTGTCTTTGTATCAAACTCTTTTGTCTTTGGTTTCTTTCTTTGCTTCCATCCATCAATTCTCTTGCTTCTTCCATTTGTCCTTATGGGAGATCGATCTTGGATTGTTGGTGGTTTAGCGATGGAAGATTCTGCTACGCTGCTTGAATTTTCATGTTCCTTTGTAGTTTTTGAGACAAGAATTTTCTTTACCTTTTCATTGTCTTTTTTGAAACTTTCTTCAAGAATTTTCCAGGTTTCTATGTTACCTTCACATTTTAGGACAAGATTGTAGTAGTTTCTTGCCATTTGGTGTCACCATTGAACTTTGTTTTTTATTTTGTCCCGTTCTTGATTTTCTTGTGTTGTTTTCAGTTTGTCCCATACTTGTATTTTTTCAAGCTTTGTCCATCGCTTCAGAATGTATTGTGAAGGTATTTCACTAATTGAGTTAATGTGCAATATTCGGATACAGTGAAAGCAGATCATTCCTTGCATAAAAAGATAACCATGCATATATACAAGTAAATAAAATAACACATCTGAACTAAAGCTCTTAAGCATAACATGTCTTTCATTTTCAAGTAAAATGTGCAAATGAAGAACCGATTTTATATATATATAATGTAATATCATAAACTTGCTTTGAAACCTGCTTAAAAAAATGAATGTGTGAACCAAGAGCCAACGATCCAAACAGATGAATTAAAGATTTGAACATAGGAGATAACATATATATTATATTTCGTATACCTATTTCTTCAAAACTTTTTCAAGAGCAGCTTATTTCCACCATTCTACTTTGTTGCAAGAGCAGCATATACACTTTATTTATTTACTTCATGTGTTTATCAGGTAAGATTATGTATTTAATATATTACTTCAAATTTTTAAGAAAAAATTTCAATACCAAAATATTGAGAAAAATCCATTTAATTAGATATTGATGAAGAATCATCTAACAAAGTCAATCTTCTTAATTCATATGTTTATTTAGTTACATCATTTATTTACTATGTTACTTCATTCGTTTCAAAAAACTAAGAAACACTTACATTATCCCAAAAAATTGCATATAGCCAAATATCCTAACTTGGGAAATTCTTCATCAGAATATTATCATGTTGCTTCATATGTTTATACCGTTACATCAAGTGTTCATCATATTATCTCATATTTTTCAGAAAATTATAAAACACTTTCACTTTCCCAAAATATTGCATTTAGCCAAAATTTAAACCTTGGGGAATGGTCCATCAGAATATTATCACGTTACTTCATGTGTTTATGCAGTTATATCTAGTGTTCATCATATTACCTCATATTTTTCAGCAAATTATAAAACACCTACATTTTCCCAACAAATTGCATATGGCCAAATTTCAGACCATGGAAAATTGTTCATCATAATATTATTACGTTACTTCATGTGTTTAAGCAGTTACATTTAGTGGTCATCATATCACTTCATACATTTCAGCAAATTAAAAAACACCTACATTTTCTAAACGAATTGCATATAGTCAAATTTCAGACCTTTAGAAATTGTCCATCAGAATAATATCATGTTACTTCATGTGTTCATGCAGTTTAATCCTGTGTTCATCATATTACTTCATATGTTTCCATAAAATAAAAAATACCTACATTTTCTCAACAAATTTCATATAGTCAAATATCAAACCTTTGGAAATTGTCCATTAGAATAATATCATGTTACTTCATGTGTTCATACAGTTGTTCATCATATCACTTCATACATTTCAGCAAATTAAAAAACATCTGCATTTTCTGAACAAATTGCATATAGTTAAATTTTAGACTATTGGAAATTGTCCATCAGAATAATATCTCGTTATTTCATGTGTTCATGTAGTTACATCCAGTGTTCATCATATCACTTCATACATTTTTTAAATTTAAAAAATACCTACATTTTCTCAACAAATTGCATATAGTCAAATATCAAACCTTTGGAAATTGTCCATCAGAATAATATCACGTTACTGCATGTGTTCATGCAGTTACATCCAGTGTTCATCATATCACTTCATTCGTTTCAGCAAATTAAAAAACACCTATATTTTCTCAACAAATTGCATATAGTCAAATTTCATACCTTTGAAACTTGTCCATCAGAATAATATCACGTTACCTCATGTGTTATTACAATTACATCTAGTGCTCATCATATTACTTCATGCGTATCAGCAAATTTAAAAACACCCACATTTTCTTCAGATCATGCATGGCAAAAAAAATCGACAATATAAAAAGGTTAATTCATGGGTTCATGCTATTACTTCATGCATTTAACTATATATACGAAATTAAAACCAAACCTGGATGTAAACTTGTTGAATTTTTAGATTCAACATATTTGCTGCTTTCTTCCTTATTCAAAACAATTTCTTTGCCTTGAATTGCTTCGTTTTCCATAGTTTATAACAACAACACTTTCGATCGTAGATTTCAACCGTTAAAACTAAAAATTTAAACCGTAGAACTAAGATCTTAGATCATAGATTTCGTAGAATTGAGATTTCAACTATAAAACTAAGCTTTTCAGCCATAAATTTCATATTACCTCGATTATTTCTCCTTCGCGGATCTTAGAAGCTTTAAAATATGCTTTTCTTCAATCTTTCCGTCGCTAAATTCTATAAAAAAATCGTGAAATATGATTTCGTCATATTTGTAAAACTTTACAGATTTTGATTTCGGAGCTTGATCGCGAGATTGAACCGGAGATTTGCAGAGTTTTGATCGGCAATTTCAGAGCTTGAATTCGGTGTTTAGTAGCATGATTTCGGTATGAGTTTGAAGAGGAATGAAATTCCTTAATTTTTGGGAGGAAAAGATCTGACAGTTATTTGGGAGGAGACAGAAAATTGGGTTGGCCCATTTTCTTATAACCCGATTTTATATCCATTTTTAGCCTATTTTCCTGTTTTGCAAACAGGTCCTATTTTTTAGCTCCCTTCCTATTTATTGCAATTTGGTCCCTGGTCTCACCATTTGCTATGGTGAGACGGTATGACAAGAGTTTTTCTCTAAAAGAATTAATGATCAAACTTTTTTGGGGTCAACTTTTGAAAGTCGAAATGTGCAAGTTAAAATGAGACAGGGGAGTAATATTTTACTTTTCCTTTTAATATTCAAGATAAGTTTTGGTTTTGTTTCTACATTTATGAATAATTGTTGGGAAAGTTAAATTCTTGAACAAAAACATAGGTATGGGAGTAATATGAAGGAAGTGATGTCGTACAAAATGTTGTGCCCACAATGAAGTTGAAAGCAGAGGAGTAGTAAATAACATCCGTGGTACTACACAAGCTACAACTACAAAATTGAAGTACATACTCCTATGTCAATTAATTTGTGGATCAATAAATGTTCATACATAGGCTTAGATGAGCCAACATTGAGTTGAATTTTGGTGGATGGACTGATCTTCGTATCTTCTAAAGTCCCAAAACAAAATATCTTTACCATTAATGTACATATTGCCCTACCATTGATTCAATTTCAACAAACGACTTGACAAGATGGCAATTAACATTCATAGGTTAAAATATCCTACTCCCTCCGGTTCTCTAAGAGTGGCACTCTTTTTTTTGCACAAGAATTTATGAATGTAAAATTAGTGGTTGAGAATTCATTGAAAGAGTAAAAAGTAAATTGAGTGGATGAAAA